>JNEU01001171.1:0-37656 GCA_000697475.1 Lichtheimia corymbifera B2541
GCGGCACCCTGCTAGTCATATACCTCTTGGCCAATGTTTTTGAATAGAATGAAACATTTGTTGTGTGGCTGATCCCTTGCCAGGAAAAGGGACGTCAAAATAAAGATTTTCATCTCATCGTTTTCTTTCTCTAATTTTTGTGGTTGCCTGGTATCAGAACGTCGCTGACAGAACGGTACAGGAACACATTATCTCTTTATTTGCATATCTTTTCTATCGAAGCTACCGAGTTATAAGAATCCCCCTTTCCCACTCCTTTTATTATCATTACACCACGATTGGTATATCACACGTATCAAAAACCAAAAAGGGGATGTAGCTCAAATGGTAGAGCGCTCGCTTAGCATGCGAGAGGTACTGGGATCGACGCCCAGCTTCTCCAAATCCGATCACCTTCTGATTGAACGGTCCTTCACAGGATCATTCGGTTCATTTTTGTTTTTGTTTGTCATGGTCACGTGACTTTTAACTTGATTCTTGATTATGTATCTCTTTTTTTGGTTTCTTCTTTATTCCAAGCAGTAGAAAAGAGTGCATATTAAAATAATATATAATAATCCATCTCGCTTGAGTTATCTATCTATTTTTTCGTCAATGTATGTATATAAGCTGCTCCAAACACTGTCGCTTTATCTTTAGTTAAAAGTCATCATTGGACTCTCAAGAAGGTCATCAGCATCCTCTTCAAGCCTCAATAGCTTTGTAATGACATCATATCATCTTCAGAGGTAGAATACTGCATTATCGATGATCCACCAAAGTCGTGTTAGGCTCGTGGTTTATATGATAGACAGGGCTAGCAACTGGGCCAGCTCATCCCAGTTCCCATTGGGATGGGTCAGTATTGGGACGGTCCCAGTCCCAGAAGGGTCCCAGCTCACATCGTCCCTAGGCTCTATGCTGGGATATAGTACTGTCCCAGCTGGGACATAGGACAATGTTTTGTCCCAAGCTGCTGTCCCGGTATATTAGTTGGGACATACGATTGTCCCAGTTGGGAATTGGGATAGTACTCTGTCCCAGCTAGGACCTGGGACATTTCTTGGGACAAGGGGTTATATATGTCATAAGATGTGATAAGAGAGGAGTAGTAGATAGTAGTAAGTGGTACATGGTTTAGGAAGAGTCATCCCGAAGAAGAACGAGGAGATTAAGATGGGGTAGTATCAATATCAAAATATCACGCATTACAATTTACAAACGTTATGAATTCATAAAAAGTACATCTTGATCTCAGAAACCAACTGGCAAAATGCTGTCATCATTACTTCACCTCTTCTACTTACTGTTTGCTGATGCCATACACTTATGTATATTGCAGCTCCAAAGCTATGTACTAGTGAGCAAACATCAACGATTGACAGATAGAAGCAACTTAAGGTTGGAATGAATTCAATTAAAATGAAAAAATGACGATCAATCTTTAATCATTTGGATATTTAGCCACAAGTTGGGTCCATTTGGCCAGGTGGTCCTCACGGTCAGGAATAGCATCCCAGATTTGCTCCAAAACATTGGGCACCTCTTTCCAAAAGGGAATATCTCCCTATACCCATCCCATCATTAAGAAAGAACAATGCAAATTAGTTTTTAGTCGCTTCTGCATATATACTATACTCTATACATACCCGCTCCATCCAATTACTGCGCAACAACTCAGGGAAGAGGACAACAAGTGAAATAAACGAAGATACAAGAACACAAGAAAGGGGCAAGGATAAGTCCTTTGAGATTGATGTTTATTCTGAAGATAATATAATGGTTCTTTTATATCTTTACTATCTGAAACTGCAGCTGTATGGAAAAGACGATTAGGATGAAGAAAAGATTTGCATGGACGTATCGGGTGAGAGAATGATGATGAGAGTGTAAGATCTTTTCTAAGATGTCGGATCAAGTTGTGAGTGCATTATTGCCATTGGTGTGCTTACCAAGAGGTCTATATTTTCTGTGTGCCATTGGCTGTATGTTTAATCTCATTCTCTTTCCATGGATGATCTTACTTATGTAATCCTGTGTGGACCATTCATGATGTAGGGATAGTTTAACCGTTGTTCTAGATAACGGGTGATATGCTTAAATGATTATCATGGATGTGTGCCTGATATTGATGTTGGCTAATGTCACGTGTCTTTATTGAAGAAAATATCTATGTACACAACAACAAGCACGCCCCAAGGTTGTTGTGTCAATAGATCTATACGAGCCCCAATTACACATAATCGATGATCCACAACCACAATCGACAATCCACAGTATCAATATACAATATGTTTATTCTTTGACTATATATTATATCCTCTATCCTCTTCCTCATTCCTATAAACTATGGCCATCATTTATATCACACACAGTGACACAGAATAAAGAGATTACATCCTTTATTAAGTATCATATAAATTGCAACTTTTATGAATTCATAAAAATCGTAGCACAGAACCCATGCAGATCTGGGAACTGGGACATCCCAAGTGTCCCAGGTGTCCCAGAGAACTGGGACATCCCAGTGTATTTGGGAACTGGGACGTCCCAAGTGTCCCAGGTGTCCCAGAGAACTGGGACGTCCCAAGTGTCCCAGATGTCCCAGATGTTTGGGACCTGGCATATCCCACTGGGCGTGGGACAAGGAGCTGTCCCAAACCTTTAAGTACATTTTCTGGGATGGGATACTATGTTGTCCCAACTGGGACTGGGAATGGTTGTATAGTATCCCAGTACTGTCCCAGACCCAAGTTACCTATATGCATGCTGTCCCATCCCATCCCAGTCCCAGCAATTGCGAGTCCTGATGATAGATAATATTATGTACGTAATAAATCAATGGCCCTCACATATATAGCAAAAGGGAAGTTCGTCATTTCTACATGTACAGGATGAGATATTACGATGATCCAAAAACAGCAGCCATCATTGTCTACTTACTACCAGGTTCCAGATGTGAGCTTTTTTTACGCATGTTACTACCAAGCATTCCTTTTCATGGTATACTGGACGTTACCCCTTAACAAAAAAAAGCTCCTTCATTTTGCATACATGTACCAATCATCACACTCCGGCTATTAAGAATATCACTCATACTAATACGTGAAGATTGCATAATCATACATGCTATGGTTATTATTCCAGAAACTGTCAGCGTATCCAAAAGGGTCTTTGTAATGACCAAAGTCGCTATCGTAGTAGATGACCATTCATTCTTTACTGTTGTCAACAGCAACGACCGAAATATAATCATCGATGCCGACCTTCGATGCGATACAAGAAAATCAATTCTACGTCTCATCCCTCATGAACTCTTAAACAAGATACTTTCATATCCAGTGATCATTTCTGGCTTATTAACCATGCCATGGTTTACTTGAAAAATATTCGATAGAGGCTATCATAGCCGATTAGGGGGAAAGGATCCATTATGCACTCACCGCCAATAGGATGAACCTTCGAATCGCATCCTGTGAGTGCTTCTGAATCTTTGGTACGAGTGTGAGTGAGGCTGTTGACAAATGAACAAAGCTATCTTTTCATATAGCACCACGCTTAAAGCATAGTATAAACATAAAGGTACTTGTTTCTCTATTTTTTATTAGTAAAGTGTGGAGGCGTTATGAGAACGAAATTGATCAGCATACCTGAGAGCACCGTATGTTAAAGTTCCAGGTTCGAAAATGGGCTTCTCAAGGTTATGGACCGTCTTCCCTATTATATGTTCCCGTCCGTTGATTGTCGGACGCTCCCATTTTCTTTAATTTCACAATGAAACCTTCAACTTTAATATGAATGGAGTTGATCAGCATGTCGAAGCCCACGGCCTGACCAAGTTTCACGATGGAGGTGAGCAACGGCGGGGGTGTGCACTATACACCCTACTTGCGTTCCGTCCGTCCATTGTCACCCTTAAATTTGGACCGCCGGATTCATTGAAACATCATAATGAAGTATGCGATTTTTAAATGAATGGAATTGATCAGCATGACTCAGAGAACCTTCTTACCAAGTTTCATGTTCAAGGTGGGCAATCCCAAGATTATTCATACTGTGTGGCATTTCAATGAATCCGGCCGGTTCCGGAGTTTCCGTCCATCATGGTAAACCCCACATTACACCCTCCCATTCAAAATCTCTGAATGAAGTGTGGGTTCTTTATTAAGACAAAGTTGATCAGCATGTCCAAGAGCATCTTGTGTGAAAGTTTCAAGTTTGTGGTGGGCAATTTCAAGATCATGAGTCAATTTACAGTGTGCATGGATTTGCATGACAGTGCCTGACTTATTTAGTTTCCAGCTCTTCCTACTCCCTGCTTCTTGCCTCTTCCTCCCATTCTCAACAGGTGCCCCAATCAAGTACAATTACAACCTGCAAACGATTGTCCTGCTTCAATCTATCATGTCAACGCTACAGCTGTCTTGATCCGATTGTCTTTGACTGAATGGCAACTCTATGGCGTGTGCACCACACGACAACACCCGTTTTCCTTGACACTACACGTTCTTTTATACGCTCCTCTGCTACAACCAATCGTAACAGCATTGATTCCAGCAGTTGCTATTAGCGTGTCCTTTATATTCAACAGTGTTCTTTACTTGCAGCAGCATGATGCCTTGCAGCCTTTTTTACGTGAACAGCAAATGGCCATTGTACAGAAGCAGCTTGATTTACGTGTAACATACGGATCCTTATGGATGTCGCCATATCAGCCATCAACCACTACTACTGCGTAATACAAGCATTCTCCACCTGGTTGAGCTGCGATAGAAAGTGAACAAGCAAGTGATTGACCAACTGCCGGATGGAAAAGGAAGCATGTCAGCAAACGATCGCATGAGTTCTTTGTATCAACGTATTGGACTTGCATTGGTTATGGATGGATGGATGCGATCAAGCATAGTGATGGGTGACCCTGAAATGACGATTTAACTATTTTGTACGTCGTCAGCAAGAAGGATGGATCATGGTGCATGAATGCGGCTGAGGATGGTGATTGATTGGATGGATTGGATGAGATGGCTTGTATCTTTGACGAAAGTCAGTTTGCCGCCATGGATGATATTGGATGTTGGAGCCAAGACATGCACAGCAGCTAGTTTGCAATCCTGGATGAAGATGTTTACGACGGTAGCAACCAAGAATTCAATGACACAACGATGATGCTACGCAACGATTCTATGTGATCCACTGGGCTGGTTTCTGGAATGAAAGGCAGGATAGAAATTTGAAGGTTGGAAAGCAGATTAGATAATATACATCATTGTATCGAGACGCTTTCGTTATTTTTATCACAATACATTCATAAAAGCTTCCTTGTTGATATGCTGATAGACGATGGGCAGCAGGATTGTACACAGGTTTAAATAGACGCTTGTATTTTCAAAGATAATAAACTCATAGTAATGGTAACCAACAATGATGCTTCTTACAAAAATATGATCCGTTGTAAGCTTAAGTGATTATGTTTAAGAAAGAGTGGGCTATGATGCAATATGACACGAGTACATACATATGCTTACGTATGACGACTTGGAGCATGCGCTATTTTGCATGTATGGCCTTATATGGATACGATCTCTGGAGACAAGCAATACCATCGCCCCTGTTATTCTCCCACACAAATACTCTCGGATGCACTAATTACTTTGGTTTGTTAACCATACCATGGTCCCATAAGGTCTATCACACGCGAACCTTACTATAGGGGCAGGAACCATTATGCAAATCTCCACCAATAAGATTGAATCTCCAAGCCCCGCCCTCTCTGCTTCATTGTACAAACTAGCCCTCTCTGCATCTTTGGTTCTAGTATAAGTGAGGCGATTGACACTAAACAAAGACCACTTTCCATATAGCATTACGCTTAAAGCATAGTAAAAACATAAAGGTGCCTGTATCTCCAAACTTTACAATGAAACGTGGAGTCTTCAATCGAACAAATTGCTCGTCGGGGTGGAGCGCACCCTGTGTAGAAGTTTTACGATCGTGGTCGCCATTCCTAGATTTCGCAATGTCACCACCAGCCAAAGTGGACCTGAGGTCGACCTCGAATTTTTTTTTATCGACGACAAACATTGCAAAATTTGGGATTGCCCATGACGGATCTGACACCTTGGCAGTAGGTGTATTCAGGCACGCCAAGCAACTTTGTTCTATGAAAGAGCCCACGTTTCATTGTAAAGTTTAGAGGTACAGACACCTTCATGTTTAACATATGCTGCAAGCGTGATGCTATATGAGAGGTGGTCGTTGTTCATTGTCTAGTAGCTAGACCCCTATGGAGCCAAAGTTGCAGAAGGACTTCCTTGTGTAATTGAATTAGATAGTCAGCGTTTCAGGGACAATGCATGAAGCTTACGCGCTATTTGATGATAATTCATACATTGGTAGCTGATAGCCCATTCCTCCCATTCCATTTTGCTGCCCAATTCATTGCATGTGAATGATTTTTACTGCTCCAGCCCACCATTTCCATCATTCAATTATCTTGATCCGAGAGGATTTGGTTGAGTTACGTTCAAACAAAGAAGTATCATCCAACATCAGTTGATTGATTATTTATAAACTGGCAGTTAATAGCCCAGTGCTCCCATTCGCCTTTGTTGTCCCAACCAATTCATGTGAGCGGTTTCCCTGCTCCAGCTCAGCATTTCCACCATTCAACTTTACTGATTCGAGAGGATTCACTGAGATCACTCAAACAAGGTAACACACGCACGTCGTTTGTCCTTTCCATTTATACGACTTTGGCATGATTACAAGATGATATTACATAGTAGATATGTATGCAGTCGCATATTCATCACGCTTCCTTGATCCATCTCTGCCACATATTTGGGATGGCAGAGTTCCACATCCACATTGACACTATTATATTACACCTTTTATAGCCTCTTTTTTATTGTTTATCGTGCAACTGAGAACCTTTTTAAGTTTGAGAAGCTTGAACTGTGCATCTGACCAATAGGATAAATGATATTGCATTGTGACAGGTGATCCATGCATCGTATTATATAATACTTCAACATGGGTATAGTAGTCGTTTATCTATGAAAAGTAGTGCTTATCAAAGGAAGAGGTGTTCTCGATGGTTCGGTATCCGGCCCGATGTCATCCTGCATAACATTTCATTTAAGATGCACACACATGTACCGGTATCTTGGGTCAGAAAGATTGATAACGTCAGAAAACTGTATAGGATGGGAAGTATCGGTGGTCATGCATGATATATGGTGGCATGGGTACACAAACCAATTCCGAGCCAATGTTTTACAATCCAGAATCCCGGCAGTAGGTCTTTATTGAACCAATGACGGTTGCAGTCATCTGATTTACCGCTTGATCGGGATATTCTTAAAAGGAAAGAATGGGAATATGAAAGAGCGCAAAGTCTCACTGTGAACAATGACGAGATGAAATTATAACGAGACCAAAGGAAATGTAAGTCGTATTGTTTTCAAACAAATTGAGAAAAGGTTTTGGCTTCCCGGGTAGAAAGCCGTCGATCTCGTGGTCGAGGAGCAATTGCGTCATAACCCAAGAGAGAGACAGAGAGAGAGAGAGTTACACAAATATGGTATAGGCTCAATCCCGCGCCACGTTCTTTCCCTTCGTCATTGGTATGGCTCCTCTCAAGGAAACGGGTGCATGTCTACTGTTATGCATGGATAATCACATATCACTAGCTATTTCGATCGATCTAAAAGGGGGGGGGGTATAAGATAAAAAGGATTGAATTGAAGGGTCATTCAAAAAAGGAGGGTAATAAAATGGAGAATGACGTTTTCAACGTGGGTAATGAACAAGAAGAGGGGATTTACATCAGTTGCCTTTGTGGCGAACGAGCATTGCGCATTTCTTTGTGTTAGGACTATCTCCGTCAGACACACCGCCAACGCCAACATTCGTTGTACAAGAAACGACAATACGTCATAGAGCCTTCCTCTACCACTAATTTTCCCTTTTGTCTCAGCACCCTCCACCCATTTCTCCTTTCATCCCTGTCCATTGACACATTTGCTGCAACTGACACGCTCTTTTGTCTCTACCAAGTTCGTGTTGTGCGTGTGATTGTGTGTGGTCTTTTTTACTTTGACATTGACGTCTTCTCCTTTGTTTCTTACTTTCTTTCCACCCCAACCTCTCCCCCCCTTATTTCCCTCACCGACAACGACCGTGATCGCTTTCCATTCAACCAGTTGACATTACTCTGCACATGTTTCGTGGAGCAACGCCAACAACAGCAGTAGCATGTCCGAATTATCGTCCTCATTGCCAGCCGCTTTCAACAATGCCACGTCTTCAGTGACAGCAACAACCACCTCAGTCGACATGACAGCTCATCGTAATAGTTTTCCACGTACACACGCAACTACTCAATATCATGCACAGCTTTACTCGGGGCAACAACAATTACAACGACGGCAACTACAACAGATGCAAAACAACAACGACAATGAAAGCAATAAGCAGAGACCACCTGGTGCAATGTCATTTGTGCCACCAAACCTCTATCGCACTTCATTACGTCTGGTGACTGAGCTCGAGATGGATGCATGGTGGTCTGCACTTGTCAGCATCTTGACTGAGTCCTCGTTTCATGCGATTCATGTGAGTCTTTCAGTTCCACAAGATTCAAACGATCCATGGACAGGGGCTTGGGGTCTCAAGGCTTCTTGGTCCAAAACACGATGCACAAAAGAGACAATGCAGGATAAACAACAACAACAACAACAGCAGCCCAATGAACGAGATTACTTTGCACATAATCATCACGCTTCGACACAAGATCGTCTCAAATGCTTTGATCGTATCCATGCATTGGAATCAGATGCTGAACCACTCATCAATAATGCCAGTGCACATCGTATCATTCGACGCAATGCAATCATTGTCCTCTCACGCGAATATCGTCCACATTCTCGAAAAGACAGCACAACGACGATGGTTGGAAGACATTTACATTTGCATCACCATTTCGACGATCGTGACATGTTCAAACGTGCTCTTTTGGATCAAACAGAAAAGAAACGACTCAGTGCTCAATGCTCTTTGCATGATCAGCCTAGCGATGAACCATCAGCACTTTTCCACGGCAGTAGTGTACCAGCTGACATGAATATTGCATCAACAACAAGCGAGTCACCTGTTGTGGGGGCCATCAAGGAACCAATCTATGATTATGATGAGTATGAGCAACAGCAACCATCTCCATGGTCACAGTCGCCAGCACCTTCACCAGCCATGATGGACCCCGATGTAAATCCCTTTTTCCAATCAGTACCTGGCATTGACGACGAAGCATTTAATCCCGAGTCACCCGAATCATCGTACGAGAGTACCAGTATACCCTTTCCACCACCAGCTTCTAATGTTCATTCAGTCGTCCACATACCACTCGTTCATCCAACTCCTGATACTTGCGATAGCTACACCACTTCAACAACAACTACAACAGATCCGCATCCATCACGTAGCAATATCCAACCAGCACCATTTGCAATCGTATCTTTTCTCACACCCGTTGTTCCTTATCCATCAGCATTGGTGACAAGTCTTTCGGCTCTTGCTCCATTTATCAGTAGCAGCTGCTCAAATGCATTCGAACATGCACGACGTTGTTCATCACCACGACGACCTCATTTATCATCTACCAGCTCAGTGCGACGCCATTCCTCTTTTAAGAATCGAAAAAAATCGCCAATACCAGCAATCAATACCGCCGAGGATCAGCAGCAGCAGCAGCAAGATATTATATCGCATCAGCAACCATCTGCTTGTTCTCCAGATGTCATTGTACAGCAACCTACTTGTCAGCAACCTGCATTTCTTAGCAGCATTTCGAGTTTTATGCGCAATTCACTTGAGACAGTCACTGAGGCTGGTTCATCACCATCACCATCAGCAACAGAGGAAGAGCAATATGAAGAAACAGTACCTCCTTGGTTAAAGGCCAGCAATGATGGAAGTGCACTTCAATCACCTGCATGTTCAGATCGTGCCTTGTCACCATCATCAATGGCTATTTTGGAAGGATGGGCCAAGACAACAACATCATCTCCACCACAATCATTTTCAGCAGCATCCTTGCAACTACCCGATCAGAAGCGTGGGGATAATCGAGCATCAACAACAAAAAGAACAAGAGTGGTACGAAGATGGAGACCGAGGATGAGATGGCGCTTACAAGCATATCGTGCTCTTCATCCATGCGTATCCATGAATTCAAGTCATGACGACAACGGCACTTGCTCACGGTCAAGAAAGGAGAGCAGAATCGAGAGGCTATTTGTGGCTCCCAAATCCAGTCTTTTGCGCTTGGTCATTGATGGTATCCCTATTCATGTCTTGTAAGATTCGGGGGAAATAGTGTATGTGTGTGTATATATGCGCGAAAGGGAGATGCTCATCGAAAATGGTATAGTACATGTTCAACAACAACGGGTCAGGTCACCTGGGTCAACAATCGCATATTGCAATACACGGGTCGGCCACTTCAGGAGCATTTGGGACCTGGTTGGTTATCACATATGCATCCTGATGATCAAATGGCGTGTCGCAAGGCTTGGGAAATGGCATTTGAGCAAGGCAATGGATTTGCTGGCGAGTATCGACTACGACGATTTGATGGCAACTATCGCTTCTTTTTATGGCGTATTGTCCCACTTCGAGACCTTAAAGGAAGGATTATTCACTGGTTTGGAACATGGTACGTATATGCATCACAATGATATGAATCTATTTCTTATATATATTTCTTTTACTAGCACCGATGTCCATGATCAACACAGTACTATGCGACAAATGGAAATCGAGAGCAATGAGCGCAAATACCGGTTACTTGCTGAAGCCATCCCACAGATCGTCTTTACCTTTTCACCCGGTGTTGGTGTGACCTATGCAAATGAGAAATGGGAATGCTATTCAGGTGTCGACTTTGATCGTACCAAAGGTTTTGGATTCATGTCACAGGTGCATGCCGACGACCGTCAGAGATTACAGCTACCAGACCTTGCACCGCACAAGACTGCTGGCATTATTTGGCAAAGTGAGATTCGATTGCTGAGCAAGGAAGGAGACTATCGTTGGTTCTTGGTCAAATGCATTTCAGTAGATGAACTTGACACTGGCAATGTTCGCTGGTTTGGTACATGGTATGTTATATCAAAGTCATTATTATTATCGGTTTTTCTTATACACTGTATATAGCACGGATATCAATGATCACAAGCTCTTGGAACACAAGCTCAAAGAAGCGCATGATGCGGCTCAAAAATCCATGGAAAGCAAGACACGATTCTTATCCAACATGTCACATGGTATGAATGAAATCTTGTAAATGTCAACGGTGATTTACTTTTATAAAACATAGAAATACGTACGCCATTGATCGGTATCACGGGTATGCTCAATTTCCTGCTGGATACGGATTTGACACCAGAACAATTGGATTATGCACATACCATTCAGCAATCGGCCGAATCACTACTGGTGGTCATCAATGACATTCTGGATCTTAGCAAGGTGGAAGCAGGCATGATGAAGCTTGAATGGGAGCCTTTCCGACTTGTGAGCATGATTGAAGATGCCAACGAATTGTTATCGACCTTGGCGATACAAAAAGGACTTGAGCTCAGCTTTTGGGTGGATGAAAGTGTGCCTGAAGTAGTGGTTGGTGACCGAGTACGACTACGGCAGGGGTTATTGAACTTGATCGGCAATGCAATCAAATTCACCACCGAGGGAGAGGTCTTTACGCAATGCACCGTTGAGCATTTGGATACCCAGAAGAATGAAATGAAGCTATTGTTTGAAGTTGTGGATACTGGATCAGGGTTTGACTCGGATGGTGAAGCGGTCATGTTTAAGCCGTTCTCTCAAATCGATAGTTCGGTGAGTAGTTGAAATGTCCTTTGTGGAATTATATTATACTCATGATTTATTGGTAGAGTACACGTAAACATGGTGGTAGTGGTCTTGGGCTTGTGATATCTAGGCAGCTGATTGAGCTTCATGGAGGCGAGATGCGATGCAAGAGCAAAAAAGGAGAAGGATCCACCTTTTACTTCACAGTCAAGTTCTCGATTCCTCCACCACAGACACGTCCTCGTCCGCAAACACCACAGAATGAAACCACTAGTGACCCATTTTTCAGAACGAGCGTATGTACATCAGTCGCTGCTAGTCAAAATGCTTCACCTTTACACCAACAGCCGACACCTGCCAAAAGCATCAGCAGTGATAGTAGCAGCAGCGGCTCGTTATTCATTCCATCTCCTTTGGCACATTCCAAGAAGCACTCACAAGCGAATGATTTACCCACGTCGATGGAATTATTACAGGACGCACTATTAAACAAGGCAGCGACGATGCGATTAATGCCTCCCCCAACACGTGGTGCCAAGCAACAACAGCAACAGCAACAGCAACAGCAACAGCAACCGTCATTAACAATGACACCACCTAGAAACAAAGAACGCACATCTCAGATATCATTATCCAAACCATCGCCACCTACAATGTCATCTGTCCCTCCTCTTGGCTTACTCTCTCCCAACAGCGGCATTATTCTTCCACCAAGGACACCC
The DNA here is from genome assembly GCA_000697475.1 of Lichtheimia corymbifera B2541. Taxonomy (NCBI): domain Eukaryota; kingdom Fungi; phylum Mucoromycota; class Mucoromycetes; order Mucorales; family Lichtheimiaceae; genus Lichtheimia; species Lichtheimia corymbifera. The sequence goes on from JNEU01001171.1 coordinate 12,573, forward strand.
ACACGTGGATCACCATTGCGTATTCTGGTAGTCTCGGAATGGCCACATGCCCGCGATACCATTGTCAAGCATCTACGCGCTATTCTAGGTGGTATTTCAAATCAACATCACGATTACCAGCTACACATTGCAACAAATCATATCGAAGCAACACAAATGATTGCTTATCCACAAGCCATGTCCTACGACTATGTTGCTCTCAACCTGGCATCTGATCAACACGTACTTGGTGTCACTCGATTGATTTGTGGTTCCATGCAACACAAGGATGCGAATACACTTGTTATTACCACTCCTATGCAACGATCTCTTATTATGGAAAGTGCAAAGGACCATGAGCAGGAGATGATTCCAGTCAATTGCAGTTTTGTTTTCAAGCCTATCAAACGAAGCAAGCTGAATTGGTACTTTGGTGTTCGACAGCACGACCTTGCTTTATCCCGTGATCAACAAAGCAATGATCCCGCATCACAACAACCACAATCCTTTACAGCAGCAGCGGCAGCAGTGATGGCTCCAGATTCATCACAAAAGCGCGTGGCAACACAAAAGGAACTTTTCCGGCGCATGGAACAGGATGTGGGCGGTAAAGGATACCGTGTAATGTTGGTTGAAGGTGAGTGAGCGAGTTTGTCTGTAATGACATCCAACCAACTAACTCTTTTCAAATAGATAATCTCGTGAACCAAAAGGTTTTGACAAGATATCTGGTGCGTGTAGGACTCGATGTGGAGGTAGCATCCGATGGCCAAGAGTGCGTGGACATGTTTCTTAGTCATCCGCATGGTTATTATTCTATCATCTTGTGTGATCTGTTCATGCCAGTCAAAGGTACGTATGCCGCTCTGTTTCAACGTAACAATGATTAACGCATTGTATGTAATGCAGATGGTTATGAAGCAACCCGTGATATACGTCGATGGGAGCATGAGAATTCTCAAGAAAGCATACCGATTGTAGCACTTTCAGCCAATGTCATGAGCGATGTAGCACAAAAGTGCATGGATTGCGGTTTCTCGACTTATATATCAAAGCCAGTCAACTTTGCCACGCTTAGCGATGTTATTCGAAAACACTTGCTCAAGCAATGATCAACTACTAGAATCATGCTTTCATTCCATTTATCACCCAATTGAATTCAATGTATATCCACCTCTTCATCCTCTTCACTTTTCAGTAAAATTACATACGTCTTCATTCAAAAGTATGAGTTTAAATGTGGGGTTGCTTTGTGTCACCATTATGCTGTCAACACTGTTGCTGTATCACCTTGACGGCCCGATTCCGAACAGCAGGATGAGTAGCCTACGAAGAGGAGAACATAGTATCATCAAGTGCCATTTGGTTGAGTGGAGGTATTCCAAGGCATGATTAAAACGGTGGACTACCAAGTGTGTGCACACACACACACACACACATAAGGTACAATGTTTATGCAGCTGCTGCAACGGTGACGCAATTGCATCATGTGTAATTGGAGGCGTTTTGACCAGTGACACGCACAACACGTTTTGTTTCCTTTGTTTTCTTATTTCTCCTTGCCACGCAACTCCCCACTCTACCTCCATCATGGCTCTTGCATTCGGTAATCTGAAGACTGCTGCATTGCGTACACGTCAATTGGCAGTAAGTAACCAACGCGTTGCTATGCTATGCTCATATCCAAATCCTAACATAATAGTTACATAGACCTTGACACGTTTTATTAGTACGAGCAGTTCCAATACGATGGCAAGTGCTACTGAAGCTAAAGAATCCGCAGGTGCTAGTAAGAAGGCACCATTGATGAAGACCTTTGAGATCTATCGATGGGTATGTTGTTCTTATTCGCCGAGTTTTATGGAGAGCTGATATATTTACATCTATTATTACAAGTGTCCGGATAGACCCACAGAGAAGCCTACGCTTGAAAAGTTCCAAGTGGATCTTAATGCATGTGGACCGATGGTGTTGGATGCATTGATCAAGATCAAGAATGAACAAGATCCATCGCTTACTTTTCGTCGTTCATGCCGTGAAGGCATTTGTGGCTCGTGTGCTATGAACATTGAAGGGGGAAACACGCTCGCTTGCATTTGTAAGATCAACCGTGATGTCAGCAAGCCCGTCAAGATTTACCCTTTGCCTCACAGTATGTATCATCATCAGCCCACACACACACCTAATCGAACATATATATCATCTAGTGTATATTATTAAGGATCTGGTGCCAGATATGACCCACTTTTACAAGCAATACAAGAGCATTGAGCCCTATCTCAAGCAAGTCAAAGGTCCAGAGCCGGGTCATGAAAACTTGCAGTCGATTGAGGATCGTAAAAAGCTGGATGGACTATACGAATGCATTCTGTGTGCTTGTTGCTCGACTTCATGTCCTTCGTATTGGTGGAATCAGGAAGAATATCTTGGCCCTGCTATTCTATTGCAATCGTATCGTTGGATGGCGGATTCACGCGACCAATTTGGACCTCAGCGACGTGAGCAATTGCAGAACAAAATGTCACTTTATCGTTGCCACACTATCATGAACTGCAGCAAGACTTGTCCAAAAGGCCTTCAACCTGGTGAAGCCATTGCCAAGATTAAGCTATTGATGGCAACAGAATAGAAACATCAGTGGTGTGTGTAAATGGATGACTTAGGATAGTAATTGAATTTGCCTCTAATGGTCGTGAAATGAAATCATCGTCAAATATGCCCTTTGCCACTGCGGCCGCTTTTCCTCCTTCTCTTCCTCTCTCTTATATAAACTACTACGCCTATGTATCAGACACCTGTCAAACGCATCATTACAAAAGAACACTTGGAACAGTTTATTCAATCGGAGGCTTATCAAACCTACATTGACTACATTGTACGCTTGAACGATTCTGTTTGCGACCTTAAAATCGACTCGGACGTCCATGTCTCACCTGTAAGCAAGCTTATGCATCCGATGAGTCATAAATCCTACACGGCAATACTGACACAGTCAATAGAATGTCAACCATATCCTCAAATTGCTTGATACGCTACTCAACTTCATCAAGGAGATCCCTGCTGTTGAAAACTCAAAGTCGCGATTCGGCAACCCTGCTTTCCGAGACTTTTACGACCGAGTCGAAGCATCCATCACAGATCTATTGAAGCCCTTCGTACCTGAGGATGCCATTGTAGAAGTGTCTCGTTACTTTGTTGAAAGTTTCGGCAACCGGCGACGTATTGATTATGGCACAGGCCACGAAGCTAACTTTATGGCATGGTTGTAAGTAGAAAAGTATGGATATGATGCTGGATACGATGACTGATAATATTGCTTTGCGAATAGATTATGTTTGGAAAAGTTGGGCGTGCTTACACCTGAGGATGATAAGGCGGTCGTTTTAAGTATCTTTGTAAAGTAAGTATATGGATGACAAAGCTGGGTCAATATCGGTTATTAATGTATGCTTAGATATATTGCTGTGATGCGACAACTCCAATTTGAGTATTGGCTTGAACCAGCAGGATCACATGGTGTTTGGGGTCTTGATGATTATCACTTTTTACCATTCATGTTTGGATCATCTCAGCTCAAGAGTAAGTCGGAAAGGAAGGAATAGTATAAAAACTAGGATGGGTGATTCATTGATCTATTTGATAGACCACAAGTACATTCGACCCAAATCCATTCATGATCAAGATACTGTGGAAGAGTTTTCAAAGTCATACATGTACCTCGCTTGCATCCAATTCATCAACCAAGTAAAAACATCAGCATCTCTACGATGGCATTCTCCCATGTTGGATGATATCTCTGCATGCAAAACATGGATCAAGGTGAACCAGGGCATGATCAAAATGTACAAGGCCGAAGTACTAGGCAAACTTCCCATCATGCAACACTTCATGTTTGGATCCCTTATCAACTTTGAAGGCGGTGTTGACAATGCTGAAGAAGAAGAGGATGAATGTGGCCATAACCACCATCAAGATACCTTTGCAAAAGGACAAGAGTACCCAGATTGCTGTGGCATCCCTGTTCCCAGTGCTATTGCAGCAGCTGCTTCTCGATCACGTTCACAGAGACCTATTCCTTTTGATTAATGCATTCATTGAAAAAGTAAAACGATTGAATATATATATTTATTATCGTGTGTGTGATTCTCTTCTACATTTTACTCTTCGCACGTCCAACAAAGTTAAGAATGGAGTTGGGATAATCATGGTTCCCACTGTTAAGCCATTGACCACCATCAACCACCAACGTAACGCCAGTGATATAATTAGCTGCTTCAGAGAACAAGAATAAAGCAGATTGCTCAACATCCTTGATCTTACCGACACGCTTGAGAGTACATTAAGGTTAATAAACCAGAGCCCAGCACTTTTATATATCTTCATCTTACCTGGAGTGGAACAGCAGCTTCGCTAAAGTTTGCAGCCAAGCGATTGGCACCTTCAGTGTCAGCAATAAGGCCTGGAGAAATACCATTGACGCCTATACAACGTAATAAGATGATGAGCTTACAACGTCCACCATAAAAAGACAGAAGAGGAATACTTACGAATACCATGAGGACCCAACTCAACAGCCCAGTGAGTGGTTAATGCATCAATGGCAGCTTTTGCAGCACCCACGTGAAGCTGGAAGGCTTTGCCAGTGTAATGAAGTGTTGCACTAATGTTGAGCACAGCACCTTTGCTTGCTTTGAGATGAGGAAGCGCGGCCTTGGTAAAGTTAAAAGTGCCAAGGGTATCAATTTCAATGACAGTACGGAAGGCATTGTAGGAAAGACCTTCAAAGGGGGCTAAAAAGTTGCCGGCAGCACCATTGATCAAAAAGTCAATACGACCATACGTTTCGACTGTTTTGGCAACAGCAGCTTCAACTTGTTCAGGCTTGCGGACATCCGCTGCAACAGGCCTGTGCACAATGAGAAAGATTTGCATAATGAGCGGGAAATGTGCTGTTTTTGGGATCATGCTTTAGAAAAATCACTTACAAGACGGGACCACCAGTAGCAGCACTCATCTCCTTGGCAGCCTTTTCCAACTTTGAAAAGCTATGATAAAATCATTTAGTCAACGTTTAGAGACGTAAATAGGAATAATACTCACGTTCTGCTAACAATGGCAGCCTTTGCACCATGGCGTAATAAAGCTTCTGTCAAACCACGGCAAATGCCCGATCCACCACCAGAGACGAGTACGACCTTGCCTGCAAAGATATCCTTCTTGAAAATGTCAGTGGTATCAACTGGAGCGCTCATTGTGTAAAAATGGGATAAAGAAATCAGACAAAGAGAACAGGTGGATTTGAGATCGATTGTCCTTTATACACAATTTGCAAAGGTGGGGTAAATGATCTCCGCTATGAATGAGTATAAGCTCGCTCGGCCAGTTGCATCCTTGTATGGTAATTCTTCAGTGCCAGCGAGGTCTCAAACACCGTTGAGTCAGCGATATTGTTCGGGGAAATTGTGTCCCACAAATGCCCTTTTGTAATCCAAACCCTCCCATCAAGCGGTAGGTCAAGTCCTTTCATCGTATTCTCTGGAGCAATGTTTCCGCCAGTAGTCATGATCCATCTATGCATATATACAAGCTCTATTTGCAATATCTTTTACGTCAGCTGATTTATCATATCTCCACCTACACTCCTCGTTTAATGACTGAGTAATGTCGGGCATCTCATTGAACTGGAAAGAAAAAAATACTAGCAAACATCAAACCTGGCACTCTACCTGTGCCCTTCTTAATCGCTGAGATCGCTTAGTATCAGTAATAACATGGAAAGAAGGATATATACATCCTAAGTCATTCAATGTGTGTTTATTATAACGCTATTTTCAATGCGATCACGATTACCGGGTCACATGTGTGGGTAATGGTACATCAAGTAGGCGAGCGAGTGCTATGAGTGTTGTCATTTTCTTTCATATGATATCAACTAGTATGACTACTATGGTGGCTATCGGGAATGAGGGGAATGATGTGATATGTTATCCCATAATCTGGAATGTTTGTATGCATCGATCAGCCAGTGAGAATGCAGGCATTATTATCTATACACATGCAATGTGGCTGATGCAGCCTGGTGATGCAGGGAATGATGTCTAAATAATGGTTAGTCTAATTTTTAGTTCCTGACCTAGGTTTCATCTAGAAACGACATATTTGTTTCTCTCAACTGAAGCATGATAAGGAGATAAATGGGTTGCAAGGAAGGATGCGACATTGATGATTGAACAAGTAGCTTTTATATTATCATCGTCATCAGCTGGCACGCTGGGTTGCTAAAAAAAGAACGAGGTAGAAGAGAGGGAGAGAGCGGGTGTTACTGTTGTGGGTGTGTGAAGCTCTGTTTCTTTCCTCCCAAGCGTCGGCTTTCGCAATGGGGCCGCCAATAACTCGATCTCATCTCTCTTTTCCTTGGTTGTTATTACTCTTATGGCTATCAGCAACACTGTTATCCACCAATGCTCAATCAACTGACGAGAATGAGTCAATGTCCCTGGCTGACCCGGTCTCCACCACACCTCCTACTTCCACCACCCCAATTATAAGCTCAACAAGCACAACAACTTCTTCCCCTGCAGCCACCTCCTCTGCAGCTGTCAATAACACCAATCCAATCACCGTTGTACTCGCCAATTGTTCCTTCGGACATAGTCATTGCAGCAAGGTTCAAAGAGCTGCCGAGACAGCGGCTGCTGAGCTTACTCAAGTCGTGAATATCAAAGTGGGCATCACGCAAGTATCCATACATACATCTTGTCATATCATTGATATACTAACGATAAGCAAATATAGTGTCAAACTAGATTACTTTAGCTTTTGTGATCGATCATGTGCTAATGATACCTATGGATTTGGTGTGCCTGGCTCACAAGTAAGCTAATTGCTATTGTATCAAAGGCTCATTGTTCTAATTTGGATTACTAGTTTGCTTTGAATGCCAAGAGTAGCGGTGTTGATCGTAATTACATTTATCCACAAACGTTGGCGCGGCAACTCGTTCAGTTCATCAAGATTTCGACTTGGGCAGATTATGACGTACGAATAGCCATCAACCATGACGTTTATATGAATGCTGTCGACTATGAAGCTGCCAAATCATCAGGATGGAATGGCACTGGGGTACCTCCTGGAGGCAAATATTGGTTTCAGGTGAGCCAGAGGAGAGAGATAATGATGATCATAATGACTAATGTTGGATTATTTAGGGAGATGGTGATATAGGCGACAACCAAGTGGACATGGTGTACATCATCTTGCATGAATTGATTCATGGTATCGGCTTTATCAGCTCTTGGGCCGCCTATTTCTATATTCCCCAATCACCATACTACAAGCTGGTGGAAGGCATCTTTGAAGAAGAGGAGCTACGACTAGTAACACCTGAACCAACATTATATATCCCAGGAGAAGCTGGACAAGCTTACATTACTGGATTTGAATCGACTATGATATTCGACAAGTTCCTCAACGTGACCTACGAGAGCCTGAATGAGACCGATTTCATATCATTACAAAACTTCACCATGACGCTACAGAATTTTTGTCTGCAACGACAAGACGCATTTGTCATCAACTTTTTACACAGCTTTTTGAATGAAGCCAGTGAATCAAGGACATCAGCACAACTCTTCAAAGCCATGTCAACTCCAGGCACAGTCACCTTCAACTTTCGACCAGCATCGACCAACGACAGCGTATATATGACAGATGCATATTTGAATACGACGTACAGCTCGAATTTGACCTTGTTGACTGGAGACAACCTTGTGCATCCAACATTGAATGAATACACGGGACCAAGCAATCCACCAGGACTCGCCATATCACATTTAACAGATGATTATACATCATCCTTGGATTTCATCATGACGGGTATATTTCCCACAGGATCAACCTTGGCAGAGCTAGTCGATGAAGCGTATAAGGATGTTTCGAATATCACATACCATGACCTCTTACCGAATGGCACCATGGTTCCCAAAGTCTACCGATCGCCTATTGGTCCCGGTATATTACGCGTATTGGATGCAATGGGATTTTCGACGGTATTAGCGAGAACGGATCCCGACCGTGAGACCATTGACGACGACAATGACAGCCAACAGAGCTGTGATTGGAAATGGTTATACCCCAAACCTCCTCAATCAACATCCTCGGCATCTTTACCGCGACCTCTTGTTATTCCCGCCTCTTTCTCCACCGCTCCCGCCATTTGCTATCATCTTGTCCTATTACTCCTTGTCATTTGTATCATATAGTTGCAGCTTTGTTTCCCCCCACGGATCTAGTCTTCATTCATCCAGCATCATACAATTCTTCCTCCTCCTTCTTTTCTTCACCATCTCACGTTTCTTTTTCCTTCTTCATCCCGAATAGCCTCCTCCTCCTCCTTTTCCAATGTACTTGTTTGATTTGCATAATCCCATACTCCTTGTTCCGATCTATACATATGATAAAACAATCGCATCATCTAGTCGGTTTCTTTGTTTGTATGCTTTCATCATTAACGCTCAGGGGTAAAAGAACGTGGTAATGGGTGGGCTGCTTTGTTCCGAGCAATTGGAGAAATAGCTTCGTATACAAGCTAAAGAAAGAAAGTTTATATTCGTGGATGTCATTTGAATAGGCCGTGTACGCGGTGCATGAATGTTGATATTCCTTGCTCTATTGCAGATCTTTCTACTTGTGCTGTATTTCTTGTTGCAGGCAATGGTACCAGTTTAACCGCTGTATTTGCATAAAGGCTCAAGAAGGAGCTGCTAATAATATCAAATACATCCGGGTTTGATTGTTGTCAGAAATGTATTTTGAGAATTAAGCATCATTCTTATTATAGAGCAATCTCTGTTTTCTTTGTTCTAGGTTATTTAATATTATGAACTTTGTAAAGCGGTAGTCAAGGAAATCTAATGAATTTGTGTCATACACCAGATTCAATATGCTGATGGACATTGTGTATGTGCTATAATTGATGGGGATATACAGTGAGTGGTAGGAGGGGTTACGATATAAAAGTGGGCAAGTTGACAAGGCAGTGCACAAACAAGGTCATCAAGCATCTGCATATTTACTCTTCAGAGGAGATATGATCTGTCATCCCGTTTAAACCATAGAAGCAAGAAACTATGTTGATTGATTATATGCAAGGCTGCGCATGAAATGATGGGTGGATGATGAAAGAGAGTAAACTTAACACCCCTCGTCACTCTTTCTCATCAGGTGCCCCATGCTCCTTTGATCCTTTCCATCCCCCTTATCCCATTCACATTATTTCTCCCTTCCTACTACCCTTGCTCGTTTCTCATGCAGAGCAGTAAACTCCCTTTTCCCCCTACAGCAATAATAAAAATGACCTGCATTGCATAGGTGTATATATATATACCTAGTAATATACGCCAACATTTGGGTTTGTCTTGTACCTTGCTTTTCTTTCTTTTCACACACACACTCAAACACACATCACAATGACACACCTGAAATCAACATGGTCCAGCTTTTTTTCACGCTTCCAACATGACAACAACAACTTACCTGCCAATGGTGACCGTCGACGTCCATCACATACTAGCAGTTGTAGCTCGCTTTCAATGTGGAGCGATACCGGATCCACATTTTCGGAAAAGAAAAAATCAAGCCGAGGTTTATCGATTCCATCTCTTTTGCTTCGTCGACGAGGATCAGGTGCGTCTACATCAACATCATGCTCGTCACTCGTATTGGATCAACAACAGCATGACATGGAAAAAGAAACAAGACGGCTACAGAGCCTTTATGAGCTAGCCTTAGATGAAATCAAGTATGCCGAAGACTCACGTGGATCACCTTACTATCCCGGTGATCGTGTTACTGCTCGAGAAGCCATTGATGGATGTGCAACGGCTGTTATGGAATTGCAGCAACAAAATCCAACATTGCAACCACTTATTCATTCTACCATGGCACCTCGTCTCATTGAACTTGAAACAAAATACCATGCACTACCGAAACCAGCCGATGAGGCATAATCATCATCATATAGCATATGCTTTACTTGTAATTCGCTCTTTTGTATAATAATCCATAGCATCCACAAATGCATATTCTCACTCAAGCAAAAGAAAAAAAAAGTCTCAACCACTTTTAATACCTTTAACCATTCTCGTTCAATTTGATTGTGTTGTTCATCAAAACAAAGAAGTGTCATCATAGGAGGAGTAGGAGGAGGAGTAAACCATTATCATGCAACAAAGAAACAAGCGTGTTACGACACGTGATGAGGGGAGAAAGGCATCTTTTCTTACTTTACGCACGAGTTCATCTCCTCCTTCTGTAATGGCTTTATTCAATGTAAAGAGGGGAATAGGCGATGACGGCATATTGGGCAATCAGGAACAATTCGGGCTTTTCGGGCAATTTATGCAACACCACGACCTCCTCAGCCCCGTCCCTTTATTCTCGTCAACCACTTTTACTTCATACAAGGATGCTGTCATTGTGCGAGCTTCCTATTGACATTCTCACTGAAGAACTATTGCCTCTCTTACACATTGGCGACTTGGCTACATTAGCATCGACATGCCGACATTTGAAAGTGCTTTGCAATGAGGACAGGTTGTGGCGATATCGGGCAGCTGCCGACTTTTCCTTGGATACGTCAGGACTTGAGCCTTATCAAGGATGGAAACAGACATACAAGAAGATGGTGGATAACAGCGTGGTCTATGTGTGGGGCGAGAATTACGATAAACGACTTGGAACCCATGACAACGGTATGGATGATAGCAGTCAGCAGTAAGTTATACGTGTATCGTGCTGCTATTGCCATCACACCAAATCATCTCATCTACAAGGTCATTTTAGATTGGTTACGCCTATCAAGATGACAAAGTTGGCTGGAAAAGGCATTGCACAAGTTGTGACAGGTGGATGGTCATTTCATGCATTGGATTACCGAGGGCGTGTCTGGATGTGGGGACTGGTAAGCTTATAATGGAAATGGAGGATTGCACGTTCTTATGCTGGTCACGTGTAGATGCAACCAAGGAATCCATTGACGGGTCATGGTGATGAAAAAGCTACATTTGGTGTCGTGCACTTGCCATCCAATATCCGAATCACATCCCTTGCAAGTGGTCGTTCACACGCTATTGCACTTGATGAAGGGGGCAGAGTCTGGCATTGGTCCAATCGTTGGCAACCCATGTTGGTGAAGAGTACTGGTTCTGCACCCATTATCCAAATCACAGCCTGTGCGTTTTATTCGGCTGCCTTATCCAGAACGGGTGACCTTTATATCATCAGCTATCCAATCATCAATTCAACTCCAAACGTGAATCACATATCAATGCCATTGCTACTGCACTCGTGCGATCGTGTTATCCAAATCGCAGGAATGGATTCAGCGATACTTGTTCTTACAGACCATGGTCGGCTATTCAGAGTTTCTACACCAAGGAACCACGACGACATCCAAGAATTGCTTGGCTTTTCCACCACCTTGAATGGCAACAATCGGCTATCTATCACGGCTCATCATCATTGGTTCGCTATTGTCAACCATACTGAAAACAAGATAATACTGGGGGACCAAAGACATGATCAGCCATTACAGCAATTCAGCATAGACACGTTAGTGAACAGGATATTGTTGGGCAAGTAAGTTGTAATGGGGAGACACACACACATGGTCAAACATGGAAATTGACACACAGGTGCGTGTAGGAATCACATGGGCATACTCACGGTGGATGGAACTTTGCTGACAGGGAGCTTTCTTCAAAACGCTGCAACAACAGACGCCATCCCATTGCCAGGCCGTCGCCATCCTCATGATCCATCATCTAGTACTTTTGCTGAAGCATATGCCGCAATGGATTTCGATACTCCTATGCATGTATACGCTGCAGGATTCGGAGGAGAGCATTCAGCGTGTTTGGCTTTACCCCGCGAAATTTTCTAGAATGGGTTCTCACTCGAATCTTGTATTACGACGATAACGATGCCGATCTGGATCAAGACAACGCTGTTGGTCTATTAGTATAACGACCCGAGACTTCGGTTTTTTTCACGCATCAAGATTCATTCCTCTCTCCCCTCCCCCCATTCACTTTACCCGATACGTTCCGGGGTGCGTGTGTTGTGTGTGTATTTGTATACCTGACAAGTGGTAGTTCACGAGATAAACCTTCTTTCTTGATTGTAAAAAACTGCTTAGCAAGCACTTGTTATAATTTTGGTAGCCGTGTGTACTTTTTTTTCGGCCGTGGGTGTCTGTAAAGTGTCATGATTGGCATGTTGTTTGTTTACAATTCTTGTCACACTCTAGGAACTCTTATATCCAACAACTCCTCCCCAAAATAGATCAGAGATCTTACACATGCCTTTGATCCCACGAACAGTCAAGAATTGCTTTTCATGCTAATGGTATGTGTTACAGGTTAGAGTTAGCTTGACGAATCGCTAATTGCAAAAGAAGGATGGGATGATAATGAGCTTTTACAGCAGAGACCAAGAGTCAAAAGTTCAAGAATAAGCGAGTGGGTCTGTGCGTCAAGGTCATTATGGAGATATGATACGTGAACACACGTGCTGTGCTCACTTGTTGCACGGCATGTGAGAATGGGAACAATGGAGAGTGATTTTGTTTTCTCCATAATGTCATCAATAGGAGTAGAGTAATTAACGTGAGAGCGACTTGTCATGGATAATGCATCCTTTCAGATCTTGACATTGCACAACCACAGCCCAGCTGTCGTTACTGGTTCATGAAATGCTTGTGAATCCCATGTGTTTATCATATCCCAAGTCAGGTGCTCCATGCGAAAGGAGGTCACTGCATGCTTGCATTCTCGAGCAAAGCGCAAACAATGATGGCCGATTGCTACCAAAAACGAAATATGTCACTCTTTGTTTCGATATTGGATACATTATCATGCATTATCTATAATAAATTACTGTATCCAGAAATAAACAAGGTAATTATTGGCTACAAAGTGAAGCAATATCAATCACTACGCCTCAACATTCGGTCATCTCATCAACCATCACCACCATGCTTTCAATGAAAAAGGTACACAAAGCATTAGCCATTAGTGATTCTTCACATCCATTTTATTCCCCAATTGTTGTGCAAGGACCAAGCCCTAACAGCAAGAAAGCGATGGCTGTGTACGAAGAAAGAGTTAGTCAGCTGAAGTGGAGGGGGGGTAACAGGAATGTGCACGCGTTTTACCCACCGATCCCCTGTGCTGTGTCACCACAAGTAGTTTGATGTCCAGATTTATACCAGCGAGCTTTAATTTTTATTTCAATCAATCCAGCTGGAGTGCTCTTCTTTTTCCACTTTCTCCACTTTTTTCATCTTGCTATATGTCACATCAATCCGATGTCCTGATCGTCGGTGCAGGTACAGCTCGGCTATAAACAAACAAACAAACACCATCATTAAGCTCATTTGTTGATTGTACAACGCGTCTCTCGTTACATAAACAGGTCCTACAGGTCTATATGCTGCTTTACTGCTGAGCCATATGGGCTGTTCGATTCGCATTATCGGTGAGACATGAACAATCACAATAAGCAATTCTCATGTATTCATCGCATGGCCGAATATCTATAGACAAAAAAGGTGCCCTTGATCCCTATGACAACCCCAACTATATCTGGTCACCAAGATCGCTTCAATTATTGCAGGCATTTGATTTAACCAACATGCTTGCTGAGCGCGGACAACGACATTGGCGACTCGAAACGTATACCAACAAGGGTTACGGAAGCAATGCAATAACCACCGATCGACGTAATCACAATGTGTGGGAAAACGAGGCGACCGAGTTTAGCTGGAGCTTGTCATGCGAATGCGATCGTGTGTGCCGAGCCATGATTGATACACTGGAGCAGCGGGGCGTTGAAATTCAATACAATCACGAGCTTGTTGATCTTGAAAATCATCCAACATTTGCCAACGCATCGATTCGCACACCCACATCCTCTTATGACTGGAAATCACAGATTGTTCTTGGTGCTGACGGCGGCAACAGCTTGGTGCGACAAAAGTTGGGTATGTTTTCCTTTTCTTTACTTGCTGTGTAACTTCATTACGTCGTTTCGTCTAACACCGGTGCTGTCGTTTTTGTTTCAGGCATTGCATATGAGCGCCCAAGAAAAAGCAGCACCGTATTTTACACGGTGGAAGCTACGGTCAATACTAACTTTCCAAGCGCACGCAGCATGTCGTCCGTTACCAAGGATGAGAATACATTGTTCATCGTTGGTAAGCATAATGAGAGCCTTATTGTTGCTGAGGTACTTTATATATTCACCAGCAAATGTGTGTGTATCTAGGACACCGCAACAACAAGATGTATATATCATTTGAGCATCGCCCCAAGTGGAGTCGCCTCACCATTGATGATGACGTGCCTCTCATTCTTGCTCAAAAGCATATTAAATCTGTACTCGATCCATACCAAATTGAATTTACGCAGGTGCATGCATACCGAAGATGGTCAGGTACGTCAATGTCAGAATTAAGCGTATTTCTCGATCTCATTTTATTTATAATTAAGCGAGTGAACGAGTGTGTGAAGAATATGCAATTGATCGAAAATACTTTTTAGCTGGTGGCTCAGCACAAACTGTATCGCCTGAAGGGTTACTTGGATCCGACTTGGGATTGGAGCAAGTACACAATTTATGCTGGAAAATAGCTCTTGTTCTCAAGCATCGTGGATCACCTCAGCTGCTTGACACCTATGCTGATGAATGCCAATCGAAATGGGCTGATACGATATCAGCATCCAATGCATTGATTCACCTTTTCACTTGTAAAACACCGACATCAGGCACGGGTCTCAACTCAACACCTGACCGTGAGCTCGGATATCAACTCCACCGCAATAAGCATAGCCTTGTTGGTGAAACGCCCTATCACGCCAACCTTGTCAATGTCGATACCACCAGCACCATCTCATTCAACTCACACAATAGCAATGACACCATTCAAGCTGCTGCTGTAGTGACGATGCGTGCACAGTGCAAGATTCACCCTGGTAGTCCTGGTACCCTAGCCCAAAACTCCAAACTCAAACCATACACTTTGTTCAGTCTCCTGGTGTCACCTTCAAGCAAAACACCGTCTCCGCCTTCAAGTACAAAGAACACTAGCACCGATGACCGTCCGCCTCGTTCACGTACTTCTAAACGTCGATGGCGATCACGTTCGAATTCAGTCTCGGGTCCAAGTCGCTTTTTCGCACCATTTCTCGGCAGCATCGCCAAACGACAATATGACATTCCATTCACCACGACTACCAATAACTCCGTTCAGCCTTCCTCGCTTGCTGATCGATGGCGCATGATTAAAACAACCCATTATCGCCTTGTCGACCGTATGTCGTCTGGATCATTTTCATTCACACTACTCGTATTTGCAGGATCCATTGCTGAACGTGAGAATCTGGCACTGTTGCAACGTTTTCGACGACATCTTGAAGAACCACATTCCTTTTATAAACGATATGAAAAGCTACATTATCCTTTCAATTACACAGTAACCCAGCAACAGCAGCAACAGCAACAACAACAACAGCGGTCATCCTCCTCCTCCACAACATCCACGACAAAACAACGCGATAGTCATGGTTGGCGTGATACCATTCGTTCTTCTCGTTCATCGACTACAACATCCTCATCATCCGCAGCTTCATTCTTTCGATTTTCTGCCAGTCTCTTTCCATCACCACCTACATCACCAGTTTCTTCATCAGCTGGTCGAAGCTCGTTTGATCAACCACGTCCCTCTATTGACACATACACATATCGTCGTGCTCGTAGCACATGCAGCACCACCGCACCAGCAACATCATCTATTATCAATAACAACAATGATAAAGGCGCTCTCTTCTCATTCTTGTATATTACCACATCCACGAGAACAGAGGTCACCAAGTTCTTGAATGACACCAAACCATCTATTGTACACGCCACTTTTCCCTTTGGTCTTGACACTGTCTATCTTGATCATGACAGGGATTGTCACACAGCATACCGTGCAGCAACATTACCAGCCACCAGCAATTACAGACCTACCATTGTCGTTGTCCGTCCAGATGGTTACATTAGTGCACGCGTTGAGCTCCAGAACGATACCGACTTTGAAAAGCTCGATCAATACTTTGACTCCTTTTTACGACCACCTATTGATATGACTAGTGCTGCTGCCATGGCAGCTGATTTCTATGACTTGTAAATATATACCCCCATTCATTCATTATAGCATACCCTCCAAAAACCAATTGTCGATAATGAACTCGAGAGAAAGAATAGCATGATACATGTCTTTTATAATTGCATGGTCTACAATGTGTGCTAAGTGTAAGAAAGGCTCTTTTGAAAATGCATTGATAAAGGGAGTAAAGGTGTACAGAATATATGTTTGTTTAGGATTGCTTGCATTCAGGTGCATTCTCGCCCTTGTTGGCAGGCTATAAAATAGAGCAATTAGTCTCCAACCAAATAAATCATCCATTCATGAATACTTACAGCAGCATCGTCATCATCGTCATCATCGTCATCTTCATCGTCATCTTCCTCATCGTCATCCTCGTCATCATAAAAGTCGTCCTACCAAAGAAAAAAGATTTAATGATCGATTCCCATGACACCATATGATCTACGTACCTCGAAATCATCATCGCCTTCAAAGTCCTCATATTCAAGAGCCTTGCCAGTGAAGTAATCAACAGCATGAGGGATAATCTTGTCCTTGAATTCCTCACCCATCTCATAATCAGCTTCAAGCTTGGCATCCAATCCTTCAGCTTCCTCTTCGTCTAATTCCTCATCCTCACCAGGGAACACGGGAGGGCTGAAAAAGTTGAAGAAAGTCTCTGCAGGAACAGTACGCTTAACGACGCGAGTCTTGTTGGTGCCTAACATGTCATGGAGATGATTAGCATCATTGATGACCACTCCTAGCATCCATATTGCTTTTCAAGACCTACCCTTATGACGTTGCTTCTTAGTTTCGACAGTGACAGTCAAATCCTTGCCTTCCTTCCAGTTAATCTTGGCACCTTCGGCATGATCATAGACAAAGTCACCACCTTGAGCGTGCTCTTGATAGTAGTAAGTCTTGGACAAGACCTTGTCGGTGAAGTAGTCATTGTCAGCAAATTCAAACTCAAGCTTGAAGCCAGGCTTTTCCATGTAGGACATGCGAATATCCACAAGCTGACGAAGGATTTCTTCATCTTGATCAGTGATCGTCTCACCGATTTGGGGATGGTTCTTGAGCAAAGTGAGCCAGAATTCGGGAATACCCTTGACTTGCTTGTCCTCTTCATCCTCTTCCTCTTCAGCAGCAGCCTTCTTGGTCTCTTGCTTTTCTTGATCCTCGTCTTCCTCATCTTCATCCACCTTGGCACCCAACTCGACCTCTTGTTCAGTAGGTTCGTAACGGCCATTGACAACATCAGCACGCTTGGCATAAAGCGGCTTGTATAATTCAAGGTACTTTTTCTCAAGAGCAAGCACTTCTTCTTGGAACTTGCCCTCCAACTCGGCATGTTGAGACTGAAGATATTTCAAACCATTGATACGGCGTTGCACGGAAGGAGGAAGCGATTCAACGTATCCAGATGATTGACCAACAAGTGTACCAAGCTTTCCTTGAAGCATACTGATCAAAGCTGGGTTGCTAGTGAAGGCACCACCGAGAGCAGAGGATTGGCCAGCAGCACCTATATGTTGTTATATCATCCTATTAGCTTACTCCTTGTTTTCTCTGTCTATATACATATAAAGCGAATACATACCTGGTGTAGTGATAGTCTCCATGTCTTCGGAAATAGTAGTGATATTGGGCTTGTAAGACGAAGTGATGGGTGCTGGGTTGATTGGTGTGTTTTGTGGAGTGGGAGCAGTGGACGGATCCTTCTTGTTCTTAATGTCAAGATTAGAAGAAGCTATCGCAAAAGTAAAAAAGAGTCAGTAATGCAGGGAATGCCGTCGTTGACCGATCAAGCTTACTTGATTGCTGATCCATGAAAGAAGATAAGCGTTAACGCTATAAACTTTTTGAATTCGGCGGTCACTTAAAAAACTTGTTCCGCAGTTGCTGAGTGGATAACGATCTTGCTACCATCAATTGCAATCCAAAATGAAGCTTCATTTCATTTATTTGTTTTTTTCTTTGTTCAAGTAGGTCATAAGGGGTAGTATACGATTACTCAAAGTCATCGGCACCATTGTCAAAGAGGTAGTTGGCAGCGAGTTCTATAAATAAGAAAAGACAATGAGCCATTTTGAACCAACACTCATACACAAATCTCCATGGTTACCTTCATTCTTATCACAAGCAAAGTATGCTTCAATGGCCTGTGCACGATCAAATCCTAGACCCTCCAGCTAGATAAAAAAAAAAACATTAGTCTCTCTTGTCGTAGCTATCAGAACATTCATATGCACATACCCGATCAATAGCTTCCTTC
Source organism: Lichtheimia corymbifera B2541 (assembly GCA_000697475.1). Lineage (NCBI taxonomy): Eukaryota > Fungi > Mucoromycota > Mucoromycetes > Mucorales > Lichtheimiaceae > Lichtheimia > Lichtheimia corymbifera. The sequence continues at coordinate 31,025 of JNEU01001171.1, forward strand.
TCCTCTTGCGTAACCTAACAATCACGATGATGATGAGCCATTGTCCGCTTACTGTGTCTTACTCTCTTACCTGGATAACATGAGAACCAGGAGGCACAGAACCCCCTTCTTCATCACCACCCTCCATCAATAATTGGAAAAATCCTTGTGGGTCCGAGTTGATCATGCGAAGCAATTCTGGGTTGGATTGACCGAGTTGTTGCAAAAGAGGTTGCAAAAGACTAGGGTTGCTCTGCACAAGTTGTCGTAATTGTTGAAAGTGAGGCGTATTACGAAGCTGCGAGAAATCGACATTGCCTGTACCAGATTGCTGTTGTTGTTGTTGCTGCTGCTGAGCAGCTTGTTGAGCTGCAAGGAAAAGGTTTTGGCTGGCATCTAGATATATTACATCCAATGTCAGCTACAATCATTGAATCAAGCATTACATACATACCGTTGCCACGAGTTTGGGTGCTATTAGGGGATGTAGCAGCTGCTGCTGGTGTCTCGGTGGTATTTGGTGCTCCATCTTGTTGTTGTTGTTGTTGCTCTTGTGAATGTGCTTGTTCAGCTTGCTCCTCGGCCAAAAGATCCTCGGGAATGCCCTATCAAGTCAATACGCCCATTAACAGGACATCCATCTTCCAATTCATCCCATCCTTACATTGAACAAGTATTCGACAGCACGATCAGGATTGTTGAAACTTGCACGAAGAGCACGCTTGACCTGATCCCGTTCGAAGCCCATTTCCATCATGTTTTGCACCACACTCTCGTATTGACTACCGGTGACTGTGGGAGATGTGAATATTATATGGCACAGATGCATACGATCAAAAAGACATTACCTAATGAGCTGTCACTGCTTACTTGTGTGTTTTCTTGAGTAGGTGCCTGAGTAGAGGGCGTAGTAGTGGTAGCAGCAGCAGCAGCAGCAGGTGCAGGCTGTGATTGTGTGGTGGTGGATGCAGGAGCAGGCTTTTCTTCCTGCTGCTTGGGAGTCTCTTGTTTCTTTTCAGTTGGCGTAGATGCTGATGTGCTTGATCCCGCAGCTGACGATGTCGTTTTAGGCTTAAATGACCATGTTAGCTTGGATATATCAAATCGTGATCCATCATACCTTGGATACCATGACGACCAAAAAGTCCTTTTCGCTGATATTGTATTCTTCAACCTTCTTGTCATCAGCCAGAATCTTGCCTGTAATTCTATTGATAAGCGTCCTGGCCAATGGCTATCATGTAACACCCACCTGAAAATATCAGTTTTTGCTGCGAAACGGCATGTCCTTGAGATTCCTCAATCTTTTGCTTGACAGAGAGAATCTGAATAAAGGTAAGAGGCATCAGTCGTTGACAAGCTTCAAGGGAGATTCTCACTCTACTTTCTGTTACGTACCGTGTCACTGCCTTCTACGTCGAGCTTGAACTGCTTTTGTTGGAGTGTCTTGACTGTAAGTTGCTGCATGAGGACCTTGTCAGTATCATTGATACGATCGAAACCATGTCTTGTTTAGAAAGCGAGCTTACCATGGCTACCGTCGATAATGGGGTAAGATTAGTTGGTTTGAAAAAGCCACGTACTCTGCAGGACAAAGTGGAAGCGCGACATCATTCTCACATATCCCAACCCAGTGACTGGCGCTTCATTGCCCTATCTTACCCACGCCTTGGTCACCCCACCCACCCTTTTGCATAACCTATCTCTTTTTACTATCCACGTTCTACTTTTTCATTGTCAAATATTTAGTCTTATTCAGTATGTGATGGTAGTGTACACTAGGAGTAAAGCGTTTCAATCGTCGGACAACAATAACAATATCAATGCATGAATTGGGAGCTTCTTCTTTGCCGTGTGCTCTTTAATTACGTATCGCACTACAAGCATTACACACCCATGACCATGAAATAATGTAAAACATGCACTCCACTCATACACTGTTACTTTGCATGGCCACGACCCACAACAGCAACCAAATCATGCTTATAATATATCGTAAAAGTATTCGCTACGTTTTACATCCCGTATGTTATGCAACTCCAAGTGGTGTTTCTTTTTGAATGGGAAATTCTTGGGGAGTGATACATTTCTTTGTGCCAAGGAGATACCTGGCATGAATAAATAAAGCGGCTTTGAAAGTGGGGAAAGACAATGATCACACACAGCTACATACTGTGATTTCTTTCGAGAGCTCTCTTGATGTGCTAATTCCGTGCCAAGCACACTAACATTACCTTTCCTCTCTTGTTGAGAGTACCTTTTTATACGCAAACCGACATGTCATGTGATTTACTACTCAAAGAAAAACAAAGAATGAATCGGATGATCCGATATCGGAAGCTGATTGTGGGGAAGCCGCGCATCGACCCCGGTACCTGGATTTTTTGATGTTTTAACATTGGGATCAAATATCATTGAGGAAATATAAAATTGATTCTGTTGCAATAGCATGACTATCATCAAACATTAATCAGAGGAATGCATCATTAACACTATTGGGAATCAATGGGTCAAATGGGTCAAGCTGCCATATTATAGGTGGTTATCTTGACACTCCTTTAACACATTGCACACACACACACACACACACCGTGTGAGCCATGCTTCTGTGACAAGTACATCATGCTGGGTATCTTCACTCTCAAATATATTATCTTTGCTATACAAGCATTGAGAATCGCTGCTGCTTTTATCTACTATCAGTACACGAGCAGAGAGCTTTAGTTAATGTAATAATGTTTTAGCAAGAGCACATCGCTTTCCGACATTTTATTTCTATTTCCACTTTCAATCCAGAAACCAACCAAGCGATGCACATCTTGCTCATATGAGCTGATAGTATGATACCCCAGTCATCACGTAGCATCCAAATTCAACCAATGAAAAAGTCGAAGAATAGTACATGGTAGTGTGAATGTTTATAAGCAAATATGATAAAGGAACAGCATCTAGGGTACGGGTGAATCTCATAAAGGTAATAGAGGTGATGGTTGTCATTGAATTTTGGTTGCTGCCATCAAAAGCGTCTTCATCCATGAGGCAAACTAATTGCTGTGCATGCCCTGGCTCCATCATTCTAATACCATCCACGGCGGCAAATTATCCATGCCATCATCCTCAGTCGTATCCACGTAATATGATTCATCGTTCCTGCTGACGACGCGCCAAGTAGCCAACAGCATCCCAGGATTCCCCATCACTCCACTTGAATGCATCCATTATAGCCATGTCGGTTGAAAGAGCCATGTGTTCGCTGCTGATATGCAATCCTTTTCCATCCGGTTGTTGGTCTATCTCTTTCTTGGCTATTTTCATTGAAGCTCAATCAGGCGAAAATTGCTTGTATTGCCGGGTACTTGATAGCTGATATGCGATCATCCACTCGAAGTCGTATGTGGCGAAGCAAGTTGCTGTATGTATATAAAATTGGTTCTAAACAATGGATATCTGCTGTCCACGCAAACAGAGCTGTAAGGCAGGTTGCTGCAAGTAACTTGAGACAATGGAATAGTAACTGGTGTACGCTTGGTCGTGGCAGGGGAGCGTGTTGTAGTAGAGTGACACGGCTGTGAATGCTGTTTGTAACAATGGAGAAGAGACCTTGCTAATGGCAACTGCTGGAATGAATGCTGTTACGATTGGTTGTGGCAGAGGGGGGGTGTACAAGAGAACGTGCAGTGTCAAGGAGCGCGAATGTTGCAGTAGAGTGCACACGCCATGGACTTGCCATTCAGACAAAGACAAATAGGATCAAGGCAGTGGGATTGACATGATGGGTTGAGGCAGGACAATCGTTCGCAAGAAGTGGTTGTGGTTTGAATGAGGAAGAAAAGACAAGAAGCAGGGAGTGGAATGGAAGAGGTGGAAATAAAATAGGTCAGGCACTGTCAGACAAATTCATGCACACTGAAATTAATGCATGACCTTGAGATTGCTTCTCTCGAACCTGAAACTTGCACACAATGTGCTCTCGGACATGCTGAACAACTTTGTCTCAATAAAGAGCCCATACTTTATTCAAAGATTTTGAATGGGAGGGCCTAATGTGGGGTTTACTATGACGGAGGGAAATTGGGAAAGCGCCGGATTTACGAAAAAGTCAATTAGTATGTAGTTTCTTGAGATTCCCCATCTCGCACTTTAAACTTGGTCAGAAGGTACTCTCGCACATGCTGATCAACTTCATTCATTTAAAAATCGCATACCTCATTATGATGTTTCAATGAATCGGGCGGTCCAAAAATAGGGGTGACAATGGACGGACGGAACGCAAGTAGGGTGTATAGTGCACCCCCCCGCCGTTGCCCACCTCCATCGTCAAACTTGGTCAGACAGTGGGCTTCGACATGCTGATCAACTCCATTCATATTAAAGCTGCAGGCTTCGGTTGTGAAATTAAAAATGGGAGCGTCCGACAATCAACGGACGGGAACATATAATAGGGAAGGTGGTCCATAACCTTGAGATTACCTTTCTCAAACTTTAAACTTTGACATACGGTGCTCTCAGGCATGCTGATCAATTTCGTTCTCATAACGCCTCTACACTTTACTATTAAACAATAGAGAAACAAGTACCTTTATGTTTATACTATGCTTTAAGCGTGTACATTTGTCAATCACCTCACTCATACTCGAACCAAAGATTCAGAAGCACTCACAGGATGCGACTCGAAGGTTCATCCTATTGGCGGTGAGTGCATAATGGATCCTTTCCCCTAATCGGCTACAGCAATGTCCGCCTATGATAGACTCTATCGAATATTTTTCAAGTGAACCATGGCATGGTTAATAAGCCAGAAATGATCACTGGGTATGAAAAAGTATCTTGTTTAAGAGTGCATGAGGGATGAGACGTAGAATTGATTTTCTTGTATCGCATCGAAGGTCGTCCTCGATGATTATATTTCGGTCGTTGCTGTTGACAACAGTAAAGAATGAATGGTCATCTACTACGATAGCGACTTTGGTCATTACAAAGACCCTTTTGGATACGCTGACAGTTTCTGGAATAATAACCATAGCATGTATGATTATGCAATCTTCACGTATTAGTATGAGTGATATTTTTAATAGCGGGAGTGTGATGATTGGTACATATATGCAAAATGGAGGACCTTTTTTTTATTAAGGGGTAACGTCCAGTATACCATGAAAAGGGATTGAGATGTATGTGTGTATGTGTGTGTGTGTGTGTGTGATAAAAACGTATAACGAACAAGTCTGTGAGATTGCTGTTTACTCTGAAAGTGTATCTGAAAAAGAGACGTCCTCCTAACGATCTACCTCTGAGTACTATATCTAGGCGGATGCTAAAGAGTAAAGCTTTTCTACCAATAACAAGCTATAACGTAAATGAGTAACGGGCTGAGTTGTATATGATGATCCACGCTTGTGTATCATCTCTTATATGCTTATGTGCTTGTCTTTGTATATACAATAATAAGATGAATGATATAAATACATGATGTGTACCTTAACCGACCTATATACACGACAGGGATGCTTGGTAGTAACATGCGTAAAAAAAGCTCACATCTGGAACCTGGTAGCAAGTAGACAATGATGGCTGCTGTTTTTGGATCATCGTAATATCTCATCATGTACATGTAGAAATGACGAACTTCCCTTTTGCTATATATGTGAGGGCCATTGCTTTATTACGTACATAATATTATCTATCATATAAACCACGAGCCTAACACGACTTTGGTAGATCATCGATAATGCAAGAAGAATAAGCTATATGCAGTGTTCTACCTCTGAAGATGATATGATGTCATTACAAAGCTATTGAGGCTTGAAGAGGATGCTGATGACCTTCTAAGAGTCCAATGATGACTTTTAACTAAAGATAAAGCGACAGTGTTTGGAGCAGCTTACTTACATACATTGACGAAAAATAAATAGATAACTTAAGCGAGATGGATTATTATTTTAATATGCACCCTTTTCTACTGCTTGGAATAAAGAAGAAACCAAAAAAAGAGATACATGATCAAGAATCAAGTTAAAAGTCACGTGACCATGACAAACAAAAACAAAAATGAACCGAACGATCCTGTGATGGACCGTTCAATCAGAGGGTGATCGGATTTGGAGAAGCTGGGCGTCGATCCCAGTACCTCTCGCATGCTAAGCGAGCGCTCTACCATTTGAGCTACATCCCCTGTTTGTATGACACGGCGCGTGGTGATATATATACTGGTGGCCTGCCTGGTTTGGAAAGTCGTTGTATGTTGATGAAAGAAGTACCGTGGTGTAGCGGAGTAGCCAAGGATATCGATATTGAAGACGCCATCTTATTTGGGAGGATCGTTGTGGAGCAATTTGGAGTAGAAGTAGTCTGGTGGATCATTGGTCGGAGTGAAGTGGCAGCCTGCAGCCCACAAGCGGCTCCCTTCCTCCTTATTATACATGGCCAATGTTTTTTGCATGAATGTGAAACCTTTTCTGTGGCTGATCCCTTGCCAGTAAAAGGGACATCAAAATAAACTTTTTAGAATCATCGTTTTCTTTCTCTAATTTTGTGGTTGCCTGGTATCAGAACGACGTGGTCAGAACGGTACAGGAACGCATTATTATATCTTTTATTGTCTACATCTGTCAAAGGACTACCGAGTTATAAGAATCCCCCTTTCCTCACTTTACATT
>JNEU01001172.1:0-186320 GCA_000697475.1 Lichtheimia corymbifera B2541
AAGTAGGGTAGACGCTCCTGCTCCTCGAGATTGCCCACCTCGAACCTGAAACTTTCACACAACATCCTTTCGACCACGCCGAGCAATTTCGTTCTCATAAAGACCCCAAAGTTAATTATGAAAACCTTGAATGTAGGAGAGACGACGAAGGGATGGTAACATAAACAGGGTGTACGGCCGTGCCCGCCGATATTGCCCATGGCGACTTCGAAACTTGGTCAGGAGTCGCTCTCGGTCATGCTGATCAACATCGTTCTAATAAAGCCTCTACACATCATTATGGAAATTTGGAGAAACAGACACTTTTATGTTTTTACATATGCTGAAAAGCATGATGCTATATGACAAGTGATGTTTGTTCATTGTCAAGCAGGTAGACCCTGATAGAGCGGAAGATGCGCAGAGGCGTGCATGTGTAACACAGCTCATTTGCATGATACTTCACAATGAACAAACACCACCTAACGCAGAGCATCATGCTTTCAATATGTAAAAACGTAAGTGTGCCTGCATCTAGGATTGGCACCCTTGATCGGAGAAACATGATTGACAAGGTGCGCTCAACCACGACGAGCAATATTGTTGTATGAAAGAATCCATGTTTCATTGTAAAGTTTAGAGATAAATGTACTTCCTCGTTTTTACATATGCTGGAAGCATGATGCTATATGACAAGAGGTGTTTTTCATTGTGAAGTAGCTCGACCCTGATAGAGCGGAAGATGCGCAGGTGCGTGCATGTGTAACACACCTCATTTGCATGATACTTCACAATGAACAACATCACTTGTCATATAGCATCACGCTTTCAGCATATGTAAAAACGTAAATGTGCCTGGATACAGGATTGGCAAGCGTGATCGTGAAACATGATTGAAAAGGTGCGCTCGACCACGCCGACCAATATTGTTCTATGAAAGAGCCCACATTTCATTGTAAAGTTTAGAGATAAATGCACTTTTATGTTTTACATATGATATGTAAACGTGATGCTATATGATAAGTGGTGTTTGTTCATTGTAAAGTAGCTTGACCTTAATAGAGCGTAAAATGCGCAGGATCATACTTGTATAACAGAGCTCATTTACATGATACTTCGCAATGAACAACATCACTTGTCATATAGCATCACGCTTTCAGCATATGTAAAAACGTAAATGTGCCTGTATCTAGGATTGGCAAGTGTGATCGTGAAACTTGATTGAAAAGGTGCGCTCGACCACGACGAGCAATATTGTTCTATGAAAGAGCCCATGTTCCATTGTAAAGTTTTGAGATAAATGCACTTTCTCGTTTTTACATATGATATAAGCGTGATGCTATATGTCAAGTGATGTTTGTTCATTGTGAAGTATCATGCAAATGAGCTGTGTTACACATGCACGCCCCTCTGCATCTTCGGCTCTATCAGGGTTGACCTACTTCCAATGAACAAACACCACCTAGCATATAGGATCACGCTTAAAGCATATGTAAAAACGAAGAAGTGCATTTATTTGAAAACTTTACAATGAAACATGGGCTCTTTCATAGAGAAATATTGCTCGTCGTGGTCGAGCGCGCCTTTTCAATCAAGTTCCACGAACAAGCTTGCCGATCCTAGATACAGACACTTTTACATTTTTACATATGCTGAAAGCGTGATGCTATATGACAAGTGGTGCTTGTTCATTGTGAAGTATCATGCAAATGAGGTGTGTTACACATGCACGCACCTGCGCATCTTCCGCTCTATCAGGGTCGAGCTACTTCACAATGAAAAACACCTCTTGTCATATAGCATCATGCTTCCAGCATATGTAAAAACGAGGAAGTACATTTATCTCTAAACTTTACAATGGAACATGGGCTCTTTCATAGAACAATATTGCTCGTCGTGGTCGAGCGCACCTTTTCAATCAAGTTTCACGAACAAGCTTGCCAATTCTAGATGTAGGCACTTTCACGCTTTTTCATAATATGCTGAAAGCGTGATGCTATATTGCAAATGGTGTTTGTTCATTGTGAAGTATCATGCAAATGAGCTGTGTTGCACAAAGAAGTCCGTCTGCATCTTCGGCTCTATCGGGGTCGACCTACTTGACAATGAACAAACACCACCTAACATATAGGATCACGCTTAAAACATATGTGAAACATAAAGGTGCCTGTATCTCAAAACTTTACAATGAAAGGTGGGGTCTTCAATCGAACAAAGTTGCTCGTCGGGGTGAAGCGCACCTTGGGTGCAAGTTTCACGATCAACCTCGCCGATCCTAGATTTCGCGATGTCACCACCAGCCAAAGTCGAAAAAAAAATTCAAGAGGTCGACCGGATTCCACTTTGGCTGGTGGCGACATTGGGTGAATCTGAGATTGGCCACGACGATCGTGAAACTTCTACCCAAGGTGCGCTTCACCCCGACGAGCAACTTTGTTCGATTGAAGACCCCACGTTTCATTGTAAAGTTTAGAGATACAGGCACCTTTATGTTTTACATATGCCGTAAGCGTGATGGTGTTGCTTTATCCTAATGGATGGTGTCTGCTGCATTAACGGAAAGATGAAGAGCTGACTAAAACGGCCCGTGGTGGTTACACACGCATGCCCTTGACAGGTCGCTACACAAATGGATGATATGACAGCTTTTTGGAAGGTTTGTAAGTTAACAACAACCAACAATGAAGATGTGTCTAAGCTAAATAGTGGTTCTAAATCACATTCGGATGGGTCGTGTCGAATAAAGCATGAATAGATAAATTTGATGCGCATGGGGGTGTTCCATAGCACTTTTTTGCCCGCAGGATGATATATCTATAGGTCACCTCCTCCTGAAACTTAATGCAGGATCACCCTTTCACTTAAGGTCAACCCACTTTTGGTTGTATCATAATAGACATGTGCTTCTTAAGAGACCAATTATAACTTCTATTTAAGCTCTGTTGAAAACACACAAGCAGGCAAGAAGGGTATAATAAAAAGCCGAGCAACAAGGATCATAGACGATGTAGTGAAGCTTGCTGGCAGCGAAAGGTAGTACCACCATTGCTATTTATTAATGACATGATCCACCTATGTAAGAATGCACTATGGTGGATGCTTTAGAAGTAATGAGCGATACTTTACGCGTTCATGTGTGTAGTAAGATTGGTGTAATGCTGGTATCGCCAATATCGTCATGCTTCCTTGCTTGTGCGACAGGACCGATACAAGGAGGGTGTTGCACGTTAAAGATATTCAAACAAGAGTTCGATGATATGAAGCGATTTTATTGATGTTTAGATACAGTGGATAGCAGAAGCTAGAGAAGGGCGAGATTATATGTGAATAGTGGTGAATGTAACAGGATAACCGGCTTGTTACAAGAAGGAAAAAGAAAAAGTCATATATGCGTGTGTGTATATGTGTGGTGTGCGAGTGTGTTGAAAAAAGACTATCTACAATGAAGCACCTTGTTCCTCCTCAAGAGCGTATTCCTCATCATCCTCATCATCGTCCAACACCAATGGATGTGACATGCTTGTATCGTAAGTCTTGTGTACCATCATCAAAGCCATCAGTACTGATATATGGATCAGGCTTCCAAAAAAGAGTTGCCTTGCAGTTTTCTCGTTGCTATGGGCAACCATGAATAACAATGTACCAATTGAAACGTCCGATGCTACTTACCTATCTTTCCAAAACTTGTATGCTTGATAAGCGAGACCGGCATTGACGATGGATGAATCAGCTGCAAAAAGCCAAGATGTCATACCGAGATAAGGCATAGCAATACAGACTGGGAACATGGCGAGGGAGTATCGAAGCGAGACACGGGCGTTGAGCTTTGGATCAGTGACTGACATCATACGATAACCAGCTTTTGAATAGTCTGCACGTAAATTCCAAGCGAGAGAGTTGAAATGTGGGAATTGCCAGGCGTAGAGGAGAGCACCAAGAACCCAAGCACCTGGTTCGAGACCATTTGTCATTGCTGTCCAACCCATCATAGGTGGAATAGCGCCTACTACTGCACCAACCCATGTATTTGCAATGGAAGCACGTTTCATTGGAGTGTAGACGCATGTGTATAAGAAGATGTTGGCTGCACCCAAAGCGGCTGTCAGAGGATTGACCATTGTACTCAGCATAGTAACACCTGCTGCACCCGTCAACGTGCCAAATGAAAAGGCATGCACTGATGATAATGCTCTCCTTCCCAATACTCGATTCCGTGTTCGTAACATTTGTGCATCGTAAGGTATCTCAATCCATTGGTTGAATGCATTGGCTGACGAAATACATAGCGTTGTTCCTGCAGTCGTATATAACAATGTTGACAAAGCTGCCTGTCCCGGTGCCATAGCAAACCCACACATGGTCGTCAGGGCAACAAGACAAGCTAGCTTGGCTTTCGACAATTCCTTGTATAGTTTGGGAATCTCTCCCAGGGTAGGTGCTGTAATGGGCTTGAATTTGGTGCCGCGATGCTGTTGTTTTTGTTGCGATGGATCGATGGCTGTAGCATGCCGAGCAATGTGAGTGAGACAATGGGGTTGTCGATTCAGCAGCAAAGGGCGCGTCAATGGCTGTCGTGTCACGAGCCTTATGGACTGAGAGAGCAGCATGTTGTGATAGGGTCGTGTATGTGTGTTGCTGCCCTTGGATGTTTTTGTACTTGACAAGCCTGAAAACAAAAGGGACCAAATGTTGCTACCGGAACTTGAATACCCAAACAAGGTGGACCCACCCACCCCACCAACCCACCAACTCACCACCCACCGCCACTAATCATATAGAATGGCTGTTGTATTTTATCATTTGAAAGAATATCCATAAAATCGAATCATTTAGTCCCTGTGTTTTGGATATACTGCATGCAATTGTGACCTAGTCCATACTTGAGCATTGACCAAAACTAAGGTACATATACATAACCCTTGGCAAGGGTAACCAGAAATGGTACGTGTGGGGGTGATATGCAAGCTTCTCTAAATACTCCTCTCAACACCCCTGATACGTACTTCCAACACAGGAAATAACATTATGATTCGTTGCTAATAGCGAGGAGCCGTAAAGTGTAGAAAGAAGGGGAGCATCGCAAAACTTACACAGAGCTTGAGTGATCAAATTTCCATATCGTCAGCGTTTACCGAAAACGCTCAAGGAAAGAACCAACAAGTATAATCCGGATCTCCGGAAAGGAAAAGGGGAAAACACGTATGCAACAAGCGGAGAAGAATAACGTCTTATGTATCCAGGGGAAGATGTCCAAAATCCAACCTTCTCCGTTGATTATTACTCTACTACGCGACAACAGGATTGTAGTGCTCATTTGACATAGCATACTAGATCCCAAACACCCTTCATACATGTGATCTGGTATTCTCATTCTGGTACTAACCTTGTCAGCGATGACACACACGCGATGATGATGATGGTGATGATGCACGATCCAGTCCGTGCTATGTATTGTCGCGATCATTGCATCACTGTGCACAAATTGATAAAGCGTGTGAGTACGATTATGTGTGTGTGTGTGGGGGGGGGGGGGGGGGTGACCAATGCGTGGGTTGTGCAACACATGCTGCTGATTAGTTTTCTATGTTTCCAGATGTCGCAGCATTTGATCCCTTTATGCGGTTAGCCGTTGTTTTCTTTACGAAAGCATCTTCTTTTACAAGCATACTTATCTTCGTTTATCCTCTTCAGTGTGAGAAAAAGCAACAAGCTATTTGATTACTGTATTTTGATTATTCCCAGGTGATTACTATTTTTGCAGTGTGAGATCCGCATACTAATCCTACTAAACGTCTTGCTTACCATTTCCTCATAAAGCGACATTCCAAGAAAACACACATGCAACGTTAGCCAATGTGACACGAACAAACGACCTTTCGATGTAATTGCTCCTGTTCTCTCTTTGCTTAACGGCCAAACAACCATATCAGGAAACAGATTAGGGGTAAAAAAGCGAAAAATGAAGCGAGCAAGTTGCACAATGTGCCAAAAAATGACAGCTTGGTTGACACGCCGGCAGGTTAAAGATTGCATGGGATCGGACCGGCTGTTCCGAAAAAGGGGGTTTGCAGAGGTAATAGCAGTTATATGGTATACGCGATATTCAATTGAGAAAACGTGATAGCTAAAAGGACGAAGCAGGTTGATTTATTCGTTGCAACGATGGATGAATGAGTAGGATGACTGGTAATGGAGAATGATGCAAAAGGATAAGTATACAGAAGGAAGCTAAGTACACAAGGAGGGTGAAGGGGGAGGAATGAAAAGATATTTTTACACAAAGAGACCTGCCCATGTGTGCTGGTCATAAAAGTAATAAAAAGTACTGTAGATGGAAAGAGAATAAAGGTATCATAAGTAGAAACAAAGAAAGATGATAAAAGGGTATCCAAGGTGTATACACATAATGGGTGGAAGGTGTAGATGTGTTGGGGATACGAATGAAATGATGCGATCAACGCGTATATACATAAGATGTTCAGCTGAAACAGGGAAAAGCATAGGTTGTTGTCGGTAACTGCAGGAAGTGAGTGGATGGGCGGAATGATGGTATAACAAAAGGATTGGGTTGGGTGTTGCGCTTATTGTTGAAACTTCAAATCAAATTCGGAGGGAACAGGTGCAGCAGCCTTGGTCATGTAATCATTGACCGTGGGGATCATGGGATATGTACCTATTCAAGGACGCATGAGCATATGATACAGATATACAACAATGATCAAACAAGTACTACTTACAAGAAGAAGGAACGGTGGGAAAATCAAGATCATCAATATGGGCACTGCTGTTGTCATCGTCACTTTCATAATGGTTTCGGAGGGATCCATCAGCCGTTTGACCAAGCATTACATCGTTGTTGATGACTGTGTCAGTATTTGTAGCAGCGTTTGGATTCGTGTCAAAGAGTTGGAAGGCCACGTTGGGGCTACTGGATGAGGCAGTGGAAGGCAATTCGAGTGAAGGGCATGATGCTGAGCGAAGACTAGTGGCTTCTACTGGTGAGCAAGAGCCATCAGAAGAAGAGAATTCATCAAAGTCAAAGGACGACGTGTTTAGTTGACGACCAGGATACAATTGTTGCATCAGCTCGCAGTGCTCTTCGCGTAATCTACGAAGCTCAGTCATAAACTCCTCTTCTTTGCGAACCGTGTTCTTGACTATGGTTATCACATTAGATCATGTAATGATGACTTAATGATTGTGCGTTATCTTTACTTACCAAAGTCAAGCGTTCGTTCAATGATGGTACCCTTAGATGGACGACGATCATTTTGCAGGTTGGGCAGAGAGTGTGCAAGTTGTTGGAATTTGGTGTTTAGATTCTCACGGCGTGCACGCTCATTAGCGTTATGCTCGGCTCGACGTTCAGCTTTGGTTTGGAGTCTGCTTAAGAAAGAATGAGACATGGTACTTTAAGCATTGATAGAGATAGGTATTTACCTCTTATATTGAGACATCCCATCGAGCGGATATTGGGGATAAGTCATCACTGTAAATGAGTTGTATTGATAAGCATGTGTGCATGCATATGTGTGAGAGTAAGCCAAGGTTACTTACTGTGTGGTTGGTGGTACATGGCATGCTGCTGGTACATTGCATGTTGTTGCTGTAGCTGATGCATGCGTTGAATAGTGTCATGATGCTGTTGTTGCTGTTGATATACGCCAGAGACAGGGTATTGGAAGTTGAGCTGCTGCTGCGTTTCCACTGCAGCCCCACCTCTATAGTAGACAGTGGGATCATACGTAGCAGGTAAAGCTTGAGAAGAAGCAAAAGGTTGGTATCCAAAATGCTGGGTCATGAGTGGAGGAGAGCGAGTTAAGATAGTGAAAAGTGAGTGGAAATTGCGTAGAAGAGTAACGAGGGAGAAGGAAGTAAAGCAGGAACGACATCCTTTTATATATAATGCGTGCTCCAAAGATTTCCTTATTCGAGGTCAAGAGCATCAAAAGTGTAATTCTGGTGTGGGTCACGGGGCCATGGTAGTACGGGTGATTTTCTCTCGGAATTGCAGCTTACAAGTTTCTGTAGTGGACATGATACCGTGCACACACATCGCTTTACTAACCGACCCTGCAAACCACCCCCTGGTCCAGACTCCACTGACACATGCTGCACTGCCGTCATTGTGTAGGCTTTGTTGCCACCGTGATCATCATTATCATCACCATGCAGGTCAATTAAAAAGAGACATACACATACACGCCATTTCGCTCGTGCACCTGGCAACCTACCATTTACATCAATCCCCTTATTCCAATCTTCTAGCACTCAAAGATATTATATCGTATCGCCGGCCATATCCTTTTTGGGGAATACCGACTGCCTCGTTGGACTAATACACACAGCATCTCAATGGTCACTTTCTTTGTTTGCATCTTCGTTTGCTCTTGCACTTCCGAACATAACCGAAAGTTTAAGAACTTTGAGCAATCATTGGTGTAGCCGGAGCATCCCGAGACACAACGCATATGTTATTAACCATAGATCACTGTCAGATCCTGTTGTGGCCACGTTTTTGCTTCCTCTTTAATATTATATGCAAAAGCCATTGCATACATGTACATAAAGTATATTATCTCCAAGGTTACCATCTGTAGCAAAACATCATTGTACAAAGGAAAAATGGGTTGTAGCAGCATGGTTTGCATGCAATGCATGCCATGTGTGTTGCCATAGGGTATTGGACAAAATTGCTCTTCGAAATAATCGTGACCATTTCTTATGCAGAATGCACGTCCTTAATCGTGCGAGGGCTTGGACCTCTTTGGGGAGGAAAAAGAAATTATGGATGGTACAACAAGGGGTGATAAATCAAGTCGGGCCGAAGCCGAGTTGTGCCTGAGTGGCAAGGTAACACAGTTGGTAGCACCATTTGACAACCATGATCATCCTCAGTTGGGGTGCACGAGCCTTCCACGTTGAGAAGCATCTTTTACTCTCACTGCAATGTATCTACACACTTGCTGCGAACCAGCCGTTAAGTGTACAAACGAGCTGCACGTCATGCAACTCCCTATGCAACTAACGTATACTGGATCGCATCAGGCCATACCTATCTGCTTTCTCTTTGATGCAACCACAAACGCACGCATACACAGCGGTGCATATTACCACCAATGAGAGCTCGCAGCACATGCTTATCCTAACGAAATTCGTTTGCTACCAACACCATGTTGTATTAATATCCCAATTGTATGGATCGTCAAAAAAAGAGGTGCGTGCGCAATTGCTCTCCACTTGCTTTTCTCATGACGATGTAGCATTCCATACCACTCATTTGTATGATAAAAGATATCAGTACAGCTGTTGTTGTGATATATTATGTATTGTGTATTGGAAAAGCATAATCTATTTGTCTATCGGAAGCAGACAACCCGAGCTGTACACTGATTTCTTTTTTTCGCAAAGACAAGCTGGGGGCACAGACATTTTGAGCGAAAAGGCAACTAGCCGATGGGATTCCCCTTAAAACAGCTCACGTAACACGGGTGGCCTCTTGCTGTTGTCGCTATCTTACCTTTATCCTTTCCTCTTTTCTTTCCTCACAGACTTCCGTGTACCACACAATTGACGTACCATGATTGGCTTTGGCTTTGTTGGATATCAAAATAGCATTCCCATAAGAAAAAGTCCGAGTAGTTTTCACGGTGATTGTTGCACATGTTTGGTCAGGGGAACCATTTTGCTTTGCATTCCACTGTAAATGTTATCCTATCTTTGCAAATCATCATTCGTTGGATCCGCACGCACAAGGCACATCCTTCTCTCTGTCTTTACTAAATCAAGCTGCTACACACATGGGGCTGTGCGGCCACTTTTTCCTGCTCTATAATCTCTCTCACGGTCGAAATGGTTACTCTCACACGCACACACGCACCAGGTTCGACGAATGTGGTATAGCCCTGATTATCCTGTGATTTGGGTAAAGCGAATGACGCTGATTATAAGCATATGAGGTGAATGTGTGATGCACATGGGAAGCACACTTTGTGTTGTCTAAAGCCTGCAATTGATTCACACCTTTCGGCCGCGGAACGTTTCCGGCGTTGTTTTAATTGCTGAACAAAAACCAAATCACAAACCTTGTCATGCAGTTGACAGCAAAGAACGTGGTGCCACATGCAGATACAGCTTCTAGCAAACTCGTATTTTAAATGGCAGCAAAAGTATAATGTACTAGGCTCTCGGGGCGATTAAAGTTGATAAAAACGAAAGCATACTACATGATAGGCAATTAAGCCCATCGCAGCTTTGTTTGCATATCAACACGGCTGCAACAGAGCGATCACTCGGAGGAAATACGCGATAATCTCCCCCAAACTTTATGCTTTGCACATTTACTTGGATTATCAGATGCGATTTGTAAGATACGATTAAGGGTGTCATAATATTCTCACTCACTGCCCTTTGTTTTCAAGATCATGACGTGCTCAATCCAAAATATGTATCATCATATCTTCACATTCAACGGCAAAAGGTATATTCTGCTTGATAACAATATATCGGTGTAATAAAGCGACTATTCTCTCTATCTATGGATCCGTACTCAAAGCACCAACACGCTGCACCAATTCCGTCATCCGAGTATCAATCACCTTGATATTTGCATTGACTGTATCCTCGTTATCTTTCAAGCTCTTGTTCAACTACGTATCATAGCCAATTAATGCCTCATTACCAAACTCTTCGGAATGCCATTTCGGATTACTTACCAATTCACATGCGGAGCTAAGACTTTTGAGCTCGTCCGTTATGCGTGTCTGTTCTTCCGAGATCATTTTGACCGAACGTCCAAATGTAGATGCCTCCGTGTGTAAACCTTGTAAAGCTTTTAGTCGGGTCAATAGTGCTGGTGTAAGATTGAGCAAAGGATCGATCTTCTCCATTGTATCGAATAGCTGCTTAACCTATCCAACATTGTTAACTAGTGACTTCCTATCGATTGATTGAACCTACTTTTTCCTCTGTGTCACTTGATAATCCATTGCCATCCTTATTGTCACCATTGTTTGCTGTTGCTGCTGCTGTCGCCGTAACTGACGCGGGTGTGGTATCAGGAAGGCGGCTGTATAAGTGCGATGCATCCTTGCGGCCCGATTTCAGCTCATTCAACCGATCAAGTGTTCCAACTAGAGTCTCTAACTTCCTTTTGATGGTATCGAGATGTCTCGGTTGTGAAAGAATGGCGATTTGTTGTTCAAGCTTGGAAAGCGATCCCACCATAGAAGAAGTGACAAGGCTGGGAGGCTGAAAATATGACAATGTAAGTTTTCCATGCCGGTATCTCATAAAGCTTACTTACCAGGTCATCAAATCCATTGCCTGAGCTCGATCCAACGAGTGACTCAATCTTGGCGATGCGTTCATCAATGTCTGCAACCTTGCTTTCTTTCTGCATTTTGACCGTTTCAGGGGTATAAAAAAGCTCGTATGTAACCACCTACATACAACATTGTCAATTATGTATCCTTCCTTCATAATCCCCAATGTTACTTACATCTCCTTTATCGGTTTTGTCAATAAGCACAGTGTCGTCATTGTCATTTCCTGAACTTTCCTTGGGAGGTGTATTCTTGTAAGCCTCCAGCTGCTTGATAAGTTGCTTGGCTTCATCAATGCGACTACCATAAGTGGCAGTAGAGGCCCCATCTTGTTCACTTGCTTGGTCCAGACGCTGACTGATACGAGCAAGGTCGGTCTGAAGATATGATATTTGAGACAGAAGATCTGTTTGGCTGACGTCGCTTGGAGCTTCATCCTATAATTGAATAAGATGCTATTTAGTTTCCCAATGATGATGGCACAAATTATCCTATTACCTTGGACTTTCCCACGTGCTCATTCAACTCTTGTACTTCATACATCAAACGACGTAGTTTTTGCATTGGTGTCTCTTGTAATTCGAGTTCCCGTGGCAACATTTCATATTCGTTGGTGTCAAGAGCTGCAGGTCGTCGAACGATGCTTCGATACATGGCTTTCTTTCTTCGTGTCAACCGATCCGAAAAGTCTATTAAACCGTATCAATCAGCTTTTCATGTTATTCATGCAACAGTGTACACACACACCAACGCCAGAAGATTCCACTACGCTATCCTTGAAACGAGCAGTAGCATCCTTGACTGATACACGGGAACGCACAACACTCTCGTTATTATCATCCTCATCACTTGACTATCGACATATCCTTGAGTCATTGTCTCGGGTGTACTGTACTATCCAAGATAACATACCTGGTCGCCAAAGGACGTGACCTGGTTGGTGGAATCGGCATCTGGTGTCTCATAGACATCAGGCTGGTCATCCTGTTTACAAACTCGGATTAGAAGGAGCACTCATGCGTGCAACAGCCGCGCCTTACAATATCAGGCAATATATTCGTGTATTTGGAAGTCATTGGTGGTAGATCTGCTCGTCGCTTCAAAGATGGGAAAGAAGTTGGAGAAAGCAGCACTTTGGTGAGCCGCTGGGGATCAAAAGTCAGTACTACTTTTTCAGGCACGTTGACTGACGAGATACTTTATGCTTCCATAGCTATTACCTGTTGGATGTACAAACAACCAGCGAGTGAATGTTGCCTCATACGAGACCATCGTTGCTATCCTTTTTACTGGTAATTACATGTGTTTAAATCAGGTGACATGGTTCAAACAAGATCCACGCTATTGGTGATTTCATGCGTTATTGACTGACCACTCATTTTGAAAACAATAGCTGGCAAAGTCATGGTCATCAGCATCTTCCATTGGATATCTTGAATATGAATGCCATAAGATCCACCATCATTATTATCGATCCCTGACACATACAAGCAAAGCCATCTCCATCAAAAATAATAGTGTAAGCTTTGAGCGAAACGCTATTCTCCAACATTAAGCCAAAAGAAGACCATTACCCTTGAATGCACGGTGCATCGATATCCACATGGTCACTTTGCTATTTGTAATATGTTTTAAGATCCATGTTTGTAAATACAAATGTAGAGATTCCATTGATTTATTATTAAAGGGAGCAATCGCTTAATGAATATGGTGAAACTTTGGGAAGGGTGGAGAGCGACGTTCCCATTTCATGATCAAACCCAGCAGATTTTTTTCTTTCTATCTCTACCATGGCAACCAACACCAACGTTATCGGTTCACTATTGTTTTGTCCTGAATGCGGCAATTTGCTCGATGTCCCCGGTGCTGACGACGATATTTTACTCTGCAATCAATGTAGCTATGCCTATCAGACCGCAGGTACTAGATCTCGACTCGATCGCTACGATTGATCTCACCACGTTACAACAGGTTACGAGCAGACTAAGGTGGTCACTACATCTTCCGAACACGCTTTTCAATCGGCATTAAAGGCAAAACGCAGTTTGGTACAGCAAAGTGCACAGGCTGGCAAAAAAGAAGAGGCAACTGTAAGTAGAGACGGGGCAAGTTGACGATATGAGAACTGACCACATCGAATGTATCGCTTTAAAAAGATCAAAGAAAAGTGTCCTCAATGTGGCAACGACGAGATGGCATATCATACCATGCAGTTACGTTCTGCTGATGAAGGTCAAACCGTATTTTACAATTGTAAGAAATGCGGGTAAGTACTAGGGTTTTCCTTTTTCAAGAGTGCACAGGATGCTTACATGCCGTTTTCTCTAGTTACAAGTATTCCGTCAACAACTAGATTCTTTACAATATCCATTCGTCCTCCCCTCCATTCATCCTTATTAAACCATCATGCGTTGCATTATTCATTACTTCCCGGCATTTCTCGTTTCTTAATATTGTTTTAATGTTGAATATACAGAGTATGTCTAATCTTCATCGCTATCCTCTTCTTCAGATGATTCTTCTTCAGCTTCTTGTAACCAGTTAATGAATTTGCTGGCTCGTTCTCGAAGGGCTAATTCGGCCGCTGACCCAGACTTTGATGCATCCGTTGCATACCATTTGAGAATAGAGTCTTCCTCAACCACGTCCAAGTCATATAACACTTGCAATATACCAAGGAATAATCGGTTCAATTGCTCATTCTCTGCGCAATGTTTCTAATAAAGTACACGTATGAGGTGTCGGTGTAAATGGAATAAGCAATCATACATACCTGGAAAAGACGCAATACGTGCACTTGATCCTCACGGCCATGGGTAACCTTGGTGATCAAAGAAGACCATTTTTTAAGCATTGCTCGCACATTGCCTGCAGCGTTTTTGGAGATATCGGCCGAGTCTAAGAGCATGGGAATCATCACCTCGCGAACTTGATCGTAAGTGCCATTGTGTGACATGCGTAGACCGGTAATTTCCAAGGCAGTTGTTTCAACGGTGTGGTTTTCATGCAGTGACCGATCGATGGTTTGTGCAATTTCGCGCTTGAATTCGGCTTGCTTATGGGCATCTTGTGTATCCCATGCTGCACTGATTGACAAGTTGCCAGCATCAAGCGATTCATCATCTGATATATCGCCCACTTCTGAAGCGCTCTCGCTCTCATCATCGCTCCCGATCGTGAGATCACCCATTTGGAATGCTAAAGAAAAAGGTCATTATCAACCAACATAGTGATAAAACTTGTTACTTCATACCTAATGAACCAAGCTTGATATTTCGGATATCCACATCATCATCGTCATTGCTGCGTTCTGTCCAAAAGTAGACATCAGGATGGCTTTCACTGCTAAGTACCCGACCTTGCTCTATAACATGTCATTCAGCTTTTCATATCCCATGTTGCGTACCATTCAAAAAATTTATACCTGTATCCTCTTCCTCTTCATCACTATCATCAGCGAAAATACTCGACTTGGGTTGAGGGCGCAAGCTTAATCGAGAGTACTTTGGAATCGTTTCATCAGGGCCAATAGTGACACCAACAGAGAGCAAGCATCCTTGGTCGACGATGGTGTTTTCAAGTAAAGTGACATTGTTGGCGAGAATGGACCAAGAAACACTGGAATTGGCTGAAATGGTCACGTTGTCCCAAACATATACATTTTCAAGCACGACGTTGTCACCAATGTTGCAGTTGTGTCCAATGATACTGTTGCCAATACGAGCATTCTCACCAATGATTGATCCAGAGCCGATTTGTACATTTTCATCAATGATGCATGATCTACATAGTAACCCATAAGTCACCCATTCCCCAAAACATAAGCCGTTTTCATCCATTACCGTGATAAGACCACGTCTGATGCCTTGTAAATGTTTCCTCGAATATATTGGTACTCGTCTCCGTGATGTAAGTTGGTCTCAGGTACGATTGGGAATGTCCAGCGATTAAGCATGTGATTACTATAGGTGATTGTCAATGCCAATGGTCCCTAATCCATACTCCATAGCTCCACCCACCCACATACCTGACAGTATCATATAGCTTTTCATTTTGAATGCGTGCAACATAGGGGTCGGACACGATCTCTGAATAAATAGTCTTGCCAAGGATATCTGATGTCAATATACCATGGACAAAATCTCTTCGCAGGTGCTGCCAATCAAAGTTTTCGGTGAAAAGAGCGGGCACCTTTTTTTTTGCATAAACACCAGTCAATTATCCATTTCATCGCCATACGTCTCCTTCTCCTCCTCTTACCTCGACGGAGCAAATATCCAAGAATGGGTCAACCAAATCATTGCGAAACTCAAACTGGGTGTGATTCTCAAAGATTTCGGGTGAGATCTCGATACGACCTTTGCGTGGAAACTCTTCGACGGGTTCATAAAACAAGCATTGGCTGTTGTTGGGATCGAGAACAAAGACGCTAGATTCATCCTTGGCACGGCTGCTGTGTGTACGCGTAGCTTCCTTGAGGACCATGGTCATGATTGAATTCTTGTCGGTCTTTTTGCGAGCGCGATGGGTCTCGAGTACTTTGTCGAGTTTCATGTTGGATACAAGATCGCCAAATGTCAGAATAAAGTCATTGGTGATAAGCTGACGAGAATCGAGCTCACGAAGAGCATCACCCACAGACATAACCTCAGGTGCTTGAACAATCTGGATATTCAAAGGACTGGTGGATTGGAGCCAACTTGACTGCCTTTGATATACAACATTGTGTGTGAGTCGTGGATATGCTCGAGATATCATCCAAGTTGCTCCTCCTCCTCCCGACTTACTCGAAATACTCCTTGATCTTGTCAATGTGCGAGGTGCAGACAACAAAGACTTCTTCGACATCGGTCAATGCAAGGATTTCAAGCGTGTATTCAATCAGAGGTACATTGCAAAGAGGCATTAAGCACTAGGATACAAGACTTGTCAGCTTTTTCTGATTCACGCTGCGCTGTTTCTGAAGGCTTACACGTGGCATGTCATGCGATATAGGAAGGAATCGGTCATCGTAGCTGTCTGTGAGTATGACTGCTTGGAAGGGTTCTTCGCCGTCGTCCTGCCGTTTGTTTTTGGGTGGCATATTTCGGGATAAGTGGACAAGTGGAAGAGAGAGAGACGCGAGGCTTCTTGGTTGCCGCGAGTCACGGGTGGATGTGCTGAAAGCGGGACATTGTTATAGATCCAGAATGAGTCAATCCGAGACAATGCACCTCTCCCTGTGATCACCACGCATCCTCTTTTAGCATAGACACCCTCTTTCATATACATAACATATAACTCTATTACACTAAATAAAAGCCGCTACATTGTGGCATTGAAGCATACGATCATGATGGAATATAACATTTTATAATACATATCGGTAATCTGGATGTCTATCACCTGCCATTGCTTCTCCACCATACTTTTCAATTTCTCTTTTCTTTTCTTCAGGAGTCATCTTGTCTCGTCGTTTGTTTTCACGTGCCAAAAGTAGACGCATGCCAATAGCACCAATAATTCGCAAGCAGTGACAGCCAAGAGCAATAGCGTTGCCATGGGTATAATTGGGTGGATCATAGTAGATCTGTCCTCCTATTACACCTCCCACCACATTCTTATATCGATTCTTAATAAGCTTCTTTGCAACATTGAATGGTGAATCATTATGCACTTACTCCAACCATTTCAACTATCGCAACTGCAACGGCGCGACGAGAGAGACCTGCACTATTGAAAGCAGCATGAGCAAGCGGTTAGTGATGGGACGATATCTCAAGTCAATAAAACCTACAAGCTATGAGTATACCAAGCAGCTTTGACTGGCGTGTTCCCAGACTATTAATGAGCCAAGTACAATAAATATCGCTGTTGGGATCATCCGTTGATGACAATGTTGTTATCATCTTACCGTTCCGATCATCGCTAGGCATACTGCAAAGTATCGCACAGCAATCAAGTGATGTGGTACCAAAACCAGCATAAGAAAACCGGCAACTCCAAAGAGATCAGTAAGGACCATCTGATAACCACGTTGGACCCATCTCTCTAAAGTTATCGTTTAGCGATAGATTCAAGCCTGTGCTATTGATGAGTGTATCCATCCTTACGACTGATCCAGCCTGAAATAATCGATGTAATAAATTGAATAATGTAAGGCGGGGTGGTCAATGCTTGCGATTCCGCTTTGCCCCAGTTGCCCATGCCGTCTACCAAAGAGGGGAGCGCCAAGCTTGTACCATGAGATGGGACGAGACCGACAAGCATCATGAACGTAAATAAGTATAATTTTGGCTCCCGTAGCACAGACACTGCTGTACCCCATGAAAAGGATTCCTGCTCCTGAAACGAGTGATCTGTATACTCACGCCATTAACATTTGCTATTCCATGATATATATACGAGTGACCAATACCTACCTTCCAATAGATATTTAACTGTCATTCTGCGCTCATCTTTAGTCAGGCATTTGGCGGTTTCGGGCGTGTCTGGAACAAACCAGAGGATAAAAAGAGCCAAAAGGATTGCTGGGCAACCTTCAATTAAAAACAACCTTGTTAAAGAAAGAATCTTCAGCTTAGTGATTGATGGCTCTTGTTTCAACCCTATCTCCTTCCTTTCTATACCTACCATTGCCAAGTATTCAAGGTGTGTGTTGGTATCGTGCTGATACCATATGCGATAAGTCCTCCGACAGCAGCACCTAACGCCGAGAACGAGTAATAATAACCTAAACGTTGGCCGAGTTCTCGTCTTGTAAACCATTTTGCAAAGAAGTATCTAATATGAGCATATTAGTGAAAATGTTATCCTGCGGTACCATTGCTACATAGCACTTACAAGGCACCAGCCATGAACCCTATATCAAAGCATTTATATGTATAGTTAACCTTGTGACCCTATGGATCAATACACATCATGTTTCTCTTACCAGCTTCAAAAGTACCCAGAAGAAGTCGTAGTACCATGAGACCTGCATAATTGGTTATTGCCGCAACAACCATAGTGAGCGAACCCCACATGCTGACAATGAAATCAGTAATTGATGGGCGTGAGAGCTGACCCACAGCATTTATAAACCACTTACAATGCCAGGAATGAAATCCAGTATACACCATTAAATCGTCGCATCATAAGGTTGGATGGGATGTCTGCAAAAACATATCCAAAATAAAAAATGGAGAGGCACCAGTTATATTGCTCGGATGTCATATGCAGGTCTTCAATGATGCCACCCAATTTCGCGTTGCCGATAATGCCCCTTTGAAAAGACACAAGTTGTCAATATTGTAAGAGAGGGATACAGATTCAAGTTGTCGATTCGTGGCCCTTACCTATCCAGGTAATTCATGAAATACAATGCGCTCATTGGGAATAGCACGTGGAGAGTGATCTTTCTACACGTTGAAATGAAAGGTTATTCCACCAGGTCTCAATAAACCAAACTTGGATGCCTTTGCTTTCTTACCGAAGCGCCCTTTTTTTGATTTTTTGATCTTCCTCAGATACGATCTCCTCATGGAGTACGGTAACATCCATATTTGGTTTTTCATTATCGGTCGTCTTAATGTCGTGATTGTCTGACATGGGATACTAAGAGACAAAGAATAAAGAATAAAAGTACAAGGGAAGAAAGAAAGAGTGAAAGATGGGAAAAAAAGGATACTTGATCTACACGGCGTGTGTACCAGACAAATAATGCTGATATCGGTACAGGCCGCAAGGGGTTCCTGGATATAGAGATAGCTCTTCTAAAGTTTAAATACATGGTGATACGATCTTTTTTGACAGGTCGCTTCAATAATTTGTTTGTTGTTTGTAACCTTGTATGGATGTCCCTCACATCAGCATATACACTCTGCCCTTGTTGACGTCCTTTCAAGCATTCAAACACCTGCTGTACATATCACCTAGGAAGGGGTTATGCAGAAGCATGCAGCGCTAACCAAGGAGTACAACCGGGATATTTCCATTGTTTAATCTCCTTGTGGGTGTCATTTCGAGTTCTCGGGCGGCTGTCAGCTTGAATCATGCAAAAATATTCACACACACGCGCGTGCACATACACGCATACTCGTCCCCATTCACCTGTGTGTTATATTAATCCTAGTACAAGACGTGACGTATGGGTTTGTTTCAAACGGATAAGATCAAATAAGGAAATCGGCGGATGTACAGGTGTTGAGGCTCACGAAATTTTATTACACAGCCCAACCTATTATTGTGGGAACAATGATGCCTTTAAAGTTTGTGGTCCTCTTTGCTTGCCAAGAGCATGATCACTGCAATCCAATAAGTAGGATCATTTTCGATGCATGTAAAAATAAGAAATTGTATGTGTGCGAAACGCAGCGATATCACATGCCACCTAAACGCCGAGGTGCATGACCTTTATTTACAACAATGAATAGCAAGAGTTTGATGATTAATGGTTCATTGAGC
The DNA here is from genome assembly GCA_000697475.1 of Lichtheimia corymbifera B2541. Lineage (NCBI taxonomy): Eukaryota > Fungi > Mucoromycota > Mucoromycetes > Mucorales > Lichtheimiaceae > Lichtheimia > Lichtheimia corymbifera. The sequence continues at coordinate 19,728 of JNEU01001172.1, forward strand.
GAGGCTGGAAAGCTGGGTTGTAGCCTGCACCACGTTCCATTCTATTGTTTGGTTCTTTGCCATGGATGTTAAGTGTAGGGGTTTGGCCATAGCTTTCGGCTCGTTGTTTCTCACGGAAAGCTTTCTCGCGTTCACGCTCCATATGAATCATTTGCTGTTGGTCCTCCTCACTCATGTCTGCTTCCTCCATACGTTCATCGCGATCTCTATAAAGCCAATCATTCATTAGAGCACTCATGTATTGTTATACTTTACGGGGAAGATAACTTACTCGGCAGTAGGCAAAGGGGTGTGGTTGGCTTGCTTGACACGCATACCACCGACCTTTTCTGAATATGAAGGCGTGTGTGAGTCGATGCAAAAAGAATCATGACGCTTTTACTTACGAGCTGGAGGGTGCATGTCAAGGTTGATGTTTTGGTTAGGTTCACTCATGTTTACGAAAGAGAAAAAGATGATGAAAATGAATGACAAGGGTGCACCCGTCGCTTTTATGCATCGGATGCATGAATCACCGCCAGGCTTTTAGGTCATGCCATTTTCTTTTTTTTCTATATGTTTCTGATGACCCCAGGAGAACTATTTATGCGCACTATAGCAGGTATCCTTAGTGCCAGTAACGAATACAATCCACCGGCTGTACTATAGAATTCATTGCATGTGGGAATATATAGACGTTTATTATGCATGCCATGATGATGATGATGACTTTGTACACTAAAAAGTCTTTCCAGGCGTGACATGTTGTATCGATGTTCAACATTAGACATACAAGGGTATAGCAGTGTCAAATTCAGAATATATTATGGCTTATCAAAAACATGTATGGTGGCCTTAGTTGCTAGAATTGGCACATAAAAAGAAGTTGGCTGCAACAAGCTCAAGCTGATGCTCTGACACAAACTTGGTGAGATCAAAGCATCGTCGGTCTGGCTTGTTCTCATGGGCCATGGCTTGGAAGCTTTGGTTGGGGGATGGCTGTTTATATAAGAGAAAGAGGTATCTATGCAACCCGGTGTTGGGGCCTGGACCTGGGCCAATATAAGGCGTGTGATGTTCTTTGATATCTGCAACATTCGATCCTGCAAGGCAACATTGCATTAATATTATAGACCATTATTACAGGCTTTATTGTGCCATACCTGAAATGTTAACGGCAATCCAATGTCTCCATGGGCCATATTGGTGATCAGTGGTGGATGGTGCATCAGGGTCGGTCTATGGTTCATTCTTTGTGTTACAATCTGCTTACATATGCCGAATCTTCCCAAGGTGCAACGCGTTCTTTTTCTTTTACCATGATCAGCGTATACGATGCCTCTGGTTCCGGGGGAACAAAAAAGATCTCTGGAGTTTGGGATGTCTCATCTGTCGTCAAAGTATTGCCTAATGTCACTTCACGATCATTTGGATAGGTCACTTGCAACAGAGTCGAAGGAGAGAAACTTTCACTGATCACTGGTGGAGGAGAGGAAGTATCCATTTATCAATACTCCTGATAACGTGTGGCCCATAACGGGTGATATAATACTACCTTCAGGAATGAGGTTAGCTTTTTGTAAAGCACCTTTGAGATTCATATCTGTGGTCAGAAGCGGCATGATGTAATATTATTCAAGAGTGTGAAGAAAAGAGAAAGGAAGAAAGGGACCCAAATCTCACGGAAGCAACCTAAAATCTCTGAATACCCGAAATCGCCGAGGATGGCAATGAGTGATGCATGAAGTTGTTACACGAGATGTGTCCTCTTTATTTTGCATTTTTAGGATGGGGTATGGTTTACATCATTATATGATTCATAGACTCTTTGTATTGGCATCCACAATGTTGCCCCTGATGGGTCTCTTCGTAGGCGTTCTCGCATTTCCACCACAAAAGGCGTGATATCTTCGATCGATATGACCCACTCGGTTGCATAACGCCGCAATGTTTCGCCACGTAAACCCAGCTGGATGGCACGTCGTTGTAATCGTTGAGGTGTCAATGCTGGTATGTAATCAGGATCCCATTGAAGACGGACCTCGCCACGTGTTTTGAGCTGCTCAAAGTTTTCCTTTGATCCATGGATTTCTTCGATATACTTGCTACCCACTGCATTCGCCACAATAGAATCGAATCCTGCACGCTTCATTTTGATGGCCAACGTGCGCTCTTGACGAGGTTTTGTGTTCCATCCGCTCCTGTATTGCATCCATGCAAAGCTGGTCTTGATCCAGGACATACGACTGAAACTGAAAGCGTCACCACCAAAACGCTGGTGCTTGACAGCATATTCCGCAATCTCGGGTGAGTAAGCTTGATAGACTACAATGGAGTCCTCGTCAAAGTGCCCAATAATAGAGTTTCCTGCAGAGGGTAACCCTTGTTCTTGCTTGTAAGGCTCAATAGTAAGAGTATGAGGAGGATAACTTGATGGTGGTATTGCTGACATTGGGATTTGATGCTCCTTTTCCCTCTCTATTGTTGCTCCCCAATATATACTACCCTCATCCTTACTGCGCCACAACACTGATAAAAGAAATCACTTGTGCCACCCAACCAACCGCAGCATGTTACTCAATACGTAATAAAGATATTTACAAAGTACGATAATGTGGAATAGGGGAAAGGTTATCATCATCTACAACGTGTTTGCATCCAGGGAACGTTGAATAGCTGCATAAGCCAGAAAAATGGAATGATCATGCATCTCTTGTGTGGGATCGGGCGTATCATTTTGTGGCAGTATAAGCTCATGGTCCATCGGGGTTGGATCGTCATCCTGCTGTTGTTGTGTCGTTTGTGGCGATGTTGGCACGTGTTCCTCCGGTGCAGAGCGAATGATAGCTAACTCGACTTGGCCTAGACGATCGATCAATGGTCTCCTTGGTGACGAAGATAGATTCGATAAAAGTTCTGCAAATGGTGTAATCCCACATCCTTTCAATCCAATCATCTCCAGACCTTCACTGTGCTGGATTAACTTGCGTACACCTCCTTGAGAAACACCTTCGCAATATGAAATGTCGAGGAATCGAAGCTGTGGCAGATGATGTTGGATAGCATTCAAAGATATGTCAGTGATAGCACAAGCCATAAGTGTCAAATATTCAAGATGGGGATGAAGCTGAACAAATTGGACAACGGCATCATCACCGATTTGATTACGACCGGTTACGGAAAATGATGTGAGTGCTGGAATGATTGTTTGTCCCGTTTCATCGTCCACAGTAAGGTGTTGCATAAACTCGTTCATTGATCCTTGGTCGCTGCATACAATGTCAAGATGTTTGAGACGATGGAAAGCGCGGAGATCGTAAGCTGTATCCTGCGCATTGAGCCATTTGCACCCTGATAAATCCAAGTACTCGAGTGGACACTCTGCGAATGGTAATAATGTCAGAGAATTGAGCTTGGAACAGTCTCGTAACGTCAATCGTCGTAAGCGCTTGCAACGTCCAAGGTAATGTGCTGAACGATAGGTGATATCGGCTCTTTCTAGCTGCAGTTCTTGCAGTTGCTGGCATTGTTCTGGTAGCTTGCAGATACTCTTGTCAGTCAGTCGTTCTGCATTCTCGACAATGAACTCTTCAAGCTGTGGCATATATTGGACAAGGTTGATGCAATCATGGTCGCCAATGCTGTGTGTGTCGACATCCACTTTGAAACGTCGTACCCAATGGCCGAGTGGTTTGCGACTGGATGTCAAGCATCTGACGAACTTTGAAAACTGGTTGTTTTGAGACAAGTCGGGTGCTCTCCAAAGCAGTGGTATAGCTCCTTCGTTAAAGTGTTTGCAAGTCAATGCGCATTGGAATAAGTCATATTGGGAAGGTAGGACTTGAAAGATCAAAGCTAGGATTTCGGGAGGAAGGTCGTTGATTTTCATGCTGTGATACAAGAAAGCGAAAGAGAGGTAAACTCCTCGAATATCAAGTACAAATACCCCATTTATTGATAACCATACTAGACGTTTAGATACGCACACACGCACACCCATATCTATGTACTTGTCCCATGCCATCAATGATCATGTGATTTGCCTTATAAAAATCCCCACTATAATTTCCCAGAGGCGCGCTTGAACTCCTTTTATGTCTCCTCCCCTCGTCCATAATGGCCGTGTCAAAGATCCGCACAGTTGCTTGCTTGCATCCTTCAAGTAGACCTTCACTATCATCACCGCATATACAAATCAACACCTTTGCTTCGGAATCTTTTATCACTATCGACAATCCACCTGGTAGGCTCACTTTCAAAACACGTTTATGCTCCTAGATCATACTGATCGTTATATATCAGACATTACCGCGTTTGGACAAATCAGGTACTTCACAACAATAAAATCCCCTCTTCTATATTAACAAACTCAATGTGTATACATGTAGACAACGGTACAACTTCTCTCGATGCGTGACACAGCCTGAACAGTGCAAACCTGAAGTCGAAGACCTGGTTCAAAAAGCTCTTGAAGGTATATACCGTCTTTCATGGCAACGTTGGTAGGCGATTCTCATATAGCATGATGTAGGGTATAATTCGGCTGCAGTTTTCATGAGCACGGGGTAAGTATTATTCAATAGGGATGGGGCGATATGTAGAGTACTGATGACATTATGATATTTAGGCCTTTGGATCCATTCGAGAGCAGGTAGGCGTCATATGACTTTGTGGTCTATCTTTATACCGTTAACAATGAAATCTAGACAAACAATCCTCCATCAGCTATTATCTTACCTCGATGAACAACTCAATTATGTGAACGAATCAAGGAAACGGGATGGGAGGCGAAGCATTCATTTGGATTATGCGTGAGTATATTATACCATTTGGGGAAATAGGATATTAGAGATTTACATGACCCAATTTAGCTTCCTAGGCTTCGGTGAGAACAACAACTGCTACGATCTACGAGCGGACCGCAAGTTGAAGAGTAAGTGCATCCTTTGTTCTTCATTTCATTGTGCTTACATCGATGACAAAGAACAATACATTTGCGAGAACGGATTGGATACCATTATGCGACGAGTCAACAGCGCTAATGACATATGGAAGAATACCAAAGAAGGATCACGGGTGCCCTTTGTTTTGAGGCTTCGGTTATCGGATGATCGCCATTTCCTTGGAACCTTGACCATTATCGACTTGTTATTCCCTTGGCGTCAACTATCAGCTGTCAATGATCAGCATTTTGCATTCCAAGACCTCGGTAAGCACCACTCAATCAAACATTATTCTTGTAGCTGATTTCATATTCGTTATTTCAGTGCAAGTTCTTAACGACTATGCGGATTTGGAGTTCGAAGGCAGCATCAGCAACGTTACAAATCATTTGCTTACCAAGATCACAGCCGAATGCTTTTGTGGGCCATGCAAGACAGCAGTTTTTGCGTACGTTAATGTGAGTACATGGGATAAAATTAGATGCCATCCCTATCTGACATTAGATACAGGAATATCCGGACACTATGGTGCGGGATACGATCGATAGCTTGGAGCTCATGCAGACAGTGCGGAGGATAAGGACCGTTGCCATACGCAATACTATGGATAGCCGAATAATCGACGTATATAAACAGCAATTGAATACCTTGCAACGCAAGTATGAGTCGGAGCATGTATGTATACTTGAAGAATACTCTTATTACAAGCTTACTGATTTTCCTATAGAACAGAGCAAGCAATCTTGAGGCTGAGTTGAATAACGCTGTTCAGCAACTTAACGTGAAGGATATGGATCTTCATCGAGTCGAAGTCGACGAGGCACGTGCACGGCATGAGTCAGAAGAAACAAGGAAGATGATGGCGAATCAATTGGAGAAGGTAGGATATGAGGAGAGAGTTTCTAGCAGACGGCTTTAACCAATGCTTGTTATGTAGATGGAACGCCGTCTGGAATTGGAAAGGTTGAAAGCTGTTTACGAAGAGTCAAAACATGTCACCAAGGCTGTAGAACTGGATGGGAAAATCATTCGACTCAGATCCACCCTGTGTAAGTTCCTGGAGGTGATCAATCAAGCAGATGCTAAATTGAAATTTATGTGCAGTTTGTGCAAGTGCTGCCAGCATGAAACACCGAGAAGATCTGCAAAACGCCTATGCCAGAATCCAAAAGGATGAGGAAATCATGCAAGAACAGCTTTCGGTCATTCATCAACAGGATACTACGATTCAAGGCATGAAGGTACAATATAGGGAAGGTGAAGATATATGATTGCAGAAAGCTGACGCTAAAATTCATAGAATGCAAAGACAGCAACTGATGAAGAAAAAGAGCGTCTAACACAAGCTGTTGAATCGCTAAATGTAAGTAACAACGGGAGGAGTTGGAGAAGAGGTGTTAACAACATGTTAATTTTTTATGTCTGTAGGAGGAAATTGAGAAACGGCAGAATGAATTAGATCGCAAAAAGGCCGTCCTTGATAAGAAGACTACTATCATTCGCCGACAAAAGGTAAACCAGAAGCTGAACCCATAGAGCATTACTGATATCCTAATCTAGGAAGCTCTTCAACAAGCAAAGCAGCGTTTAGACGACCAGGATGAGCTGCTTGAATTGAGGCAGTCAGCGGTCAAAGCGAAAGATGATCATGTCACAAGATTACGTGTGAGTGGATGAATTGGCGAAAGAAAGCAGAAAGCATTTGCTGATTCATGTCATAGGAGCTTCTTGAAAGAAAGCAGAAGCAGCAACGTAAATCCGATAAGAAGGCGGTGGATGGAAAAGCACTGGAGGATCTCGAAGCCCTTGTTGACTCTCTCAAGGTATGGAATACAACACGGATTTGATCTAGCGGTTTGTTAACAATGAATTACAGCGTGATCTTGCAGAAGCGGAAGATGGGAAAAAAGCTCTAGAAAAAGCCATCCACGAAGAAAAGGAGCGTGCAAAATCGCAAGAAAAGACGTTGAAAGCCCAGGAGGTAAATGATATACAGAGCTGTTTTATGTACAATGCAAATACTCACTAGCTTTTCTTAGAGGGCATTGCTTAAAGCAGAAAAGCAACAAGCCGACTATAAGCAAGCTCAGGTACATATCATAGAGGTATTGATGCTTTAAGGAATATCACTTATACTAATTCATGATATAGGAGGAAGTGAAACAACTTGAAGGCGAGAAACGGAGATTCATGACTGAGATATCTCGTCTAACCAGGAAGTCGAGCATGATGGAAGATCGTATACGGCAGCTGGAGAGGGAGAATCACAGCCTTATGAATGGATCATCTAAGGGATTGGGCGAACAAGAGGAACAAAATAAGGAGGAGCAGCCACAGCCACAGCAGCAACAACAAGAACACGAGAACAACGGCGCTCATATCGCGGATGACACATTTGAAGAACATGCAGTGGAGACCCCATCAGCTGGCAACAAACCAGTAGCTAGGAGTCTTTCTCGTAAATTAAGGCAGAAGAAGCAACAAGGAAACAGCAGCAAAGTTACCGACCAAAAGGGGACTCCTCTTCGCGAGCAACAAACTTTATCATCACCAGAACCGATTATACTATCAGATGCTGACCAGTCACCGGTTTTGGAGTATCTCGGTAGCGATTTTGAGCCTGTTTTGCGATTACCAAATGTCGGCGGTGATGACAATGATGATGATAGTACACCACTCTTGGATCGTCCGGTTACCGAAGAAGTGAAAAATGTTGAAGACAACAATCAATCTAGCACAATTGATACACAACAACACGAAGGAGCAAATACTCAACAAACGGATCGACGAGGCGATAATCAACCCCGCGTTGTTTCAGCTTCTCAAGATGATACCGTGAATACACAGCAGTCTGATACTCAACAAACGAATCAACAAGATGATATCCAATCTAGCGCTATTGTACCTTCTCAGGATGATACACTGGATACACAACAATATGAAGGGACAAATACTCAACAATCCATATCATTGGAGAATCAACAACCCGATTTACCCCAACCAAGGCAGCGACGTCAAACTAGGAAACGAAGAAAGCTCGTTGATCCAAAGAAAAGAGTGGCTGAGGATTATGAAGGAGATCTTAGCCCATTGGCCAAAGTACGACGTATCATTTCGCAGGACGAAGAATAGTAGTGTACCTTGTGTCAAAATTTGTACCATATACCTTTTTAGCATAATATGAATCATGTGTTGCTTTTTCTTTTTACATCGAATGTTGTTCTGTCACACAAAATACACTGAATGCATAGTCTCATCATCCAATGACGCATATACAAATGTACCTAAATAGGCGAATAATGTCAAATACATAGTTTGCGCATGCATGCAAAGCACATGATGATGGTATACGGTTGGTGATATAAAGTTTGAAGAAGCCTATGGTCATATTACGCACTTTGGTATAGCTTGAATACCTATCTGCTCAGCATAGCTCTGCATGACAAAATCGCGCTCTTACCCCCGTTGCACTGTCGCGGTTATCGTTGATACCCGGTTGACGGGAGTACCTGGATCGTCATTTTTGTATCCCAATTTGCATTGTGTAACAATTCTATGACGCCATAGAAGATTTTACGCTGAGCCACGGTCCTCTTTCCTCCCCACATTTGTTATTATACTTTCATCTAGATTTAGAATATATAAAAGAGTCTGTTTTCCCTTGTGAAGATCACTGTTACTATATTACGATGAAGTATGCAAGCGTTCAAGTACCTCCTAGAGAGGAAGACGGCGTTACATTCCCAAAACTGAACAACGTCGTCACGATTGAGAATTGTTTCTATTATATCTCATTAATGGAGCGCTTCCTCCAATACAAGAGTATCTTGGGGCCTGATCTTGTTAAAATTATGCTTTCCCGTGCCGAGGTGCGCTATACTCGTTGGCTACGATATATCCAGGATAAATACAAAGCAAGTCAAGAACCTGAGATAATTTGCCCGCCTTTAGGTAAATACCAATGCGTCTTTTAGCTTCCGTTGGTAGTCTCACTTTTTTAAAGACGTTGCCTACATGTGGCACGCCCACATGCTTAGTCCCTTCCGATATTTTGAAGACCTTGCACGTAACGTTCAATTCCAATCTTTCAAGGCTGACTTCCCGTTAAAGCTCTTGGTAAGCACACACACACACACCAAAACAGAAACTGTCCCCCGAGCTGCATGTTCACGTGAAGATTAACTTTGATATATCCATTTAGCATACAAGTGGGTTGATGCCAGAACCAAGTGCGGAAGATCTTCAAGTTTGGAAAGAGATTTATGGTGATGAGGAGCCATATAGACTTACAGCAGACAACGTAAGCAAGGGCGATTTTACCATGGAGTGCAGCTTCTGCAACAAGGACATGCTTTGTTCATGGTTTGTATCTCATGCATATCATCAAATGCAAGTAACACAAAACTCAGTGTACTTTTTATGCAGGCCTCAATACACCAATTGGCGTTTTGATCCCAACGTTAGCATCCAATGCCACCATTGTCATGAAGAAACAACCGTACACACCGTATCGCTAAGGAACTTTGCAGTGGATGTAGAACGTACAGGATGCCGACTAGCGTAGGTAACAAGGTTGAATCATTATGAACATTTAGCTGAGATACTTTTTTGTGTAGCGGTACATTGCTTAGACGCAATGGATCATTGCGCTTGATAGACTATCCTGAATCTCGCGCCATGGACCAACTTGTTGAAATCGGCAAGAGGTTATATCCCACAACTGGTCTCTTTGATCCCAAAGACTCCATAGATGACTTAGTACGAAAGATTGAAGCTTGTTCAAAGGAGAAGGATTGCACATTCCCTCATCTCACAAGTCGTAAGTGTATTTGCTTGGAATGCATCATATCACGTATCCATGCTCATGCGTTGTATGACTGCATTAGGCATTGTTGGTTGCATTCGATCGGCTTACCATGGCAACCCATCCCCATTCTCTATTGACTTGATTCAGGCGGTTGGACGACAGCATGACTTTAATCATAAGGCAACACAAGTAGTCAATTGGCAGGTTCCCTTTGGTATTGGCCGTGGCATTCGGCAATATTACAAGTTTCTTACTATGATGAGGCGTCATCGTGGTGAAATATTGGTGCCCACTCTCGAGATTGGTATGTACATGCATAGATCCTCGGTAATATGTAACAATGTCATCATCACGTCAAGTTATTAACACGCCCTGAAAAGATCTTGCATGGCACACCCATATGCTTCACCCACAAAAGTACCGAGAATACACATTGCAACGAGTAAGGCAGTATGTCAATCATGATGACAATATCGATCCCATCCAATTGGCCAAGTTTGAAGCGACAACAAACAAATTATGGAAGAAAAGCTACAAGGGCAAGAATTTGCTTAATGACAAGGTTTGTGGAACGGAATATGAAAAGATTGTTCCCGTGTGTTATTAATGCAGCAGCATGTTTAGGATAACGATCAGCCAATGGATGACGGTGGAGGAAGAAGTCTGTTTAACAAAATTAAAGGAGCAGTGCTCGCTGACGATCCAGGTGATTTTGTTTATGGAAATCTTCCGGATGGCATTGTCATCGTAGCACCAGGGTAAGTGTGCAATTACAATGAAGCATACAAATGGGCAATCATCTGACGTCCTCGTTCGTCATATAGTGAAACGGACTTGCACCTTGATTCAAGTTGCCATGATCGGCGTAAGGTTTTCCTCAGTTATTGTATATGCATCATGTATTCACGGGCTTTGTATGTAGGAAATGTGGGAGCGCTTTATCAAATTTATCGTGAATCGGCTGATGCACAAGCAACCACGTATGACGCTGTTCAGGGCACTGGCTACGGCTACATTGGGTATGACTTATCCAGCCTCTTTTCATCACCGTATACTAACCTTCTCATAGCAAGATCAATTGTGCAGCATCAAACATTGGCATCGATGAAACGAATAAGGCGTGAGTATATTACATTTTTGCACCGTAGCTCAGTACATACCTCTGACTCTCGTTTATAGTATAAGTACGTACATCGGAAAAGGTCAAAAGCATAGCAAGGTGACTGGGTACTGACATAGAGATATACACTAATAGACGAATCCTCAGCACCTGACAAAGAAGTGCACTGGCACAAAGGTAAGAAAAGCCGCTTTATCCCATGTTAATATAACTAAATATCTCCCCCGCACGAATTCAGATATGCGACTATCCTCAAAGAGCATTTGGGTTGTGGCCCGTCATACCAAGCTAACAACTGGATCAGAGAAAACTACCATAAGCCCTGAAGTCGCCAGTCAATTGGGCGAGCTTACTAGCTACGGTGGTAGCAACAAAGGCGGTTGCATTGGTGGTGGATGTGCTGGTGGCGGTTGTGCTGGCACCGCTGGAGGAGGACCGGGTATTCCTTTCCAGGGCTATGTTTCTGGTGCCTTTTAAAGAAATACGCAGACTATCCAGCATAAAGAATAAAGCAAGCTTTACTGAATGTTTCAAATGGATCGTAATGAAAAGCCTATCATTTATTCCATTTAAGCTACATTATCAATCATCCACAAGCAAGCAAGAAGGGAATTAAGCTAGCAAAATCCAAGGGGAGTAATAAACATTGTCTTATTTCGTCTAGCTTCCTTTGCCTCCATCGTCATGGTAAGATAATGGGATCTTGCAGGCTTCCTTTTAGATGTCAGCGAGATATGGGGCGTGATCAGGCAGTATCATCTTGGCAAGAGAATGCAAACCATGCTTGTTTGTGTCATTGTTGTAATCATCGCCATTGTTGTATTCATCGAATCGTCATCATTGTCGTAATCATTGTAATCATCGTCAACCCTGTAATCGTCGGTATTGTAAATAAAAAAAGCAGGTCTATAGAACCCTGGATGCGTTCCAAGAAGCTTTTCCGGCAACTGGCTAGTACAGAGCCATGCAGCGACCACTCGATATGTACAGGCTGGGAGTCGAACCCAAGAGATGATGATGCCCAAGTTGCACTGCCTGACCAAAAACCTGGTCAATTCATTATTAGCACACATATACAATAAACGCCTTTTTCATTGTTTGTTTCATTGCACTTGCCTTTTCCATATACACAAAGACCCTTTGTTGTTGAGCCGAAACAAAAACCCAACGCGCCAACGTGTTGAACGCAGCAAATAAATCCCGTCATGATGAAATAGCCTACGAGACAATATTGAATGTCGAGAGAACCTCCAAGGTATCCGTACAGGTACTTGAGAAATGATATCCGGCATGACACCGATAAGGAATGATGCTCAGAAGATCCAGCAATAAAGAGACGACTTCATGCAGGTAGCTGATTTGCAAACCATAGAAACGGTATCCTTGACAACCACAGACCAAAGTGATCCAATGGAGATTGCTTGCTTGCTTCCGAGAAATCCACCCAAGGCCAAATGTTGATCTTCGTCTTTCAAAGCAATAGGACTTGGCACTGACAACTGCAGGGAGACCAAATAGACCTTCATGGCACCAAAGAGTATGCAAAAAGAAGGCTTGATGAAATGATAGACCTATGGATGCGCATATTACTAATTTATCTTTGAGATAGTGATAACAATACTTAGCCAAGGCCATATGGAAATATAGAATGCTTGATGCTACGCGCACCCAAAGCCGGTTTCCTTGCTGCAGAGATGCCCATGCAATAAACGGTTACTGATAGCCGTTATTCCATAGGAAGGGGTGTTGCTTGATGACAGCTGCCTTGGGCGCCCGATAGACGTTGATAACGCCAAAAGACGCACACATTGTAGCTTGTTGCTGATGTGACACACCCATAAGAGACATACGCTGCAGGATGCTCTTGATGAAAATAATTGGCCAATGATGAAAATCCACAGAGAATCGAGTAAATGTTGTTGACACTAAAGGTATAGATTCTGTTGCTCATTGTTGCTGCTTCTTGTGCTAGTTGCTGATATTATCCACCGACAACATGCTTGCGTAGCTGAATATCCATCAAAAGAATTGTCGATGACCAGAACCACAATCAGGACGAGATAAACCTTGACGACACCGAAAGATATAGAAGTTGTTGCTTGTTGTTGCAGATGCAAATAAAAGGAAGTGTCCAATAGGCGGTAACGAGAACCATCAAACGATGTAATAAGGCCAGCTGGCACTGAGGGTTGCTATAGACGTCGCTCCTTAACCATGGCATGATTCACCTATAAAAGATGCACGTCAGTAAGCAATTTTCCAAACACATAGAACAATATTTAGCAATGATGACTCTAATCCTGACGACTTCAATGCAAGATAATCCATCTAGAAAAGAACACATGTCAGCACAAAGTTTCCAAAAGCCTTTGGGATGATACGTACGTGAATCTCTCAATCAGGGTGCAGTGATCCGATAGAATTCCCGCCGCCAGAAACAATAATGATAAGAAAAGAACACAATGCCAAAGAATGCCAAGGTACCAGTACTGTCTACTAGCCCCCTCCCGAAGGAAGCATGGCGCCAAAACACCGAATTTAACAGTGACCCATATGAGCCCTTCATCAGTCGACTTTGGCACCACCTGAGCCGTGGATCCGCACGCTGCAACTGTGGTGAGAGGATGCATTTGAATTGGGCTAAGCCCATAGCATCATGAGCACATGTGAAAGGGGCAACATGGTCTCCCCAAGGCAGCACACAGTACAATGACATCCTTGACGTGCAGCCTTGATAATAATAGTATCGCCGAAAGAGGCTCTGCCACTGTATAGCGTTTGGTAAGTTCACTTAAATACAACCAATCCCAGAATGATGCACTGTACCTCTAGGTATTGCCAATACCATTTCTTGATGCTTGCAAATAACCTTGTATCCATCCGATCCAGTATGCGGTGCTGCTGTTTCATTGTAAGGCTCGTTAATTAAGTGATCCTGCATTGTAAATCCAACACCCTGCATACCATTGAGCCAACCATGCAGCGTTCTTGCTTTGAGATCAATATCTTGCTACTGCCCACAGGTACCATCGTCCAACAAGTTCGGTCTACATGAACGCAATGTGAGATAACAAGGAAAACCATTCTAGACGTGTCTTCTTGTCAACATACCCAAAAAGGCAGTGTAAAGACTTCTTGTTGTGGACAGCTTAGGAATGAACACACGCGACACCCCATTAGGTCTTGCTTGTATAAGCGAGAGAACAGTAATCTACACGTGAACATTAGTTCCACAATGTCCAACTTGAATAGTAAAAGACTTGCAGCGATTGAACCTACATGTTGTGTTGGAATGGAAGCTTGAGTCATCGTAGATCGCGCTCGTCCTTGTTGTTGAATATCTGCAGCCGAAAAGAGTCGTCATTGACCACCTGTTCACCCAGTTGAGGCTTCACAATAAAAGGAATGGCAGCCGTTAACGCGTTGTAGCTTCGGAATGGAGACACCTCTTACCTTGCATTGTGAAGTGGGAGTGAAGAAGAAGGGACTCTTTGCCGTTCCTCTCAGTGTTCCCAATTTGTGCACAACACCCCACCCCCGGCTTGCTACAGTTACTGTTGCGAATATGCACCTCAACAATAGCCTACACACACGCGTCAATAATAAAGATCACTGAATACATTCCTTGTAACTAAGCTATGCATACATTATTTTACTGTGGCGGAATTGGCGTCTATCAAGTCCGTGCACATCAATGCAGATCGAACAGCTTCTGGATTTGTGCAACCAATCCATGATTGACTCACCTACCAAACCTGCAAAATATCCCTGTATAAATTCATTATCATTTTCTTTGTTATTGCCATACTACACACGCACCTTCATTATTGGAGGATGCTGTTTACTTGCGTACCTTTCTAAAGGCAATGCATCACCATTATCCATTTGTGCAGCAACGTGTCAATCACGCATATGTGTAACCACCGCGTACCATTTCACTCAGCTCTTCAGCTTTCCGTTAATGCAGTCGACACATCCATTAGGAGGAACCAGCTCCATCACCTTTATAGGAGCATATGTAAAACACAAAGATGCTCATAACTAAAAATTCTACAATGTAACGTGGGGTCTTCAATCGAACAAAGTTGCTCGTCGGGGTGAAGCGCACCTTAAGTGCAAGTTTCACGATCGTCGTGGCCATTCTCAGATTCACCCAATGTCACCACCAGCCAAAGTCGATCTGGTCGACCTCTTGAATTTTTTTCGACGAGGCTGGTGGTGACATTGGGTGAATCTGAGAATGGCCACGACGATCGTGAAACTTCTACACAGGGTGCGCTTCACCCCGACGAGCAACTTTGTTCGATTAAAGACCCCACGTTTCATTGTAAAGTTTAGAGATACAGGCGCATTTATGTTTTACATATGCTGTAACCATAATGCTATATGACAAGTGGTGGTTGTTCATTGTCAAATAGCTAGAGCCTAATAGAGCCAAAGATGCAGAGAGCCGTGTTCGTGCACCTGAGTCAAAAAGTCAGCACTTCAGGGGAAATGCAAGACAGGTAAGCAAACGTCATTTCCAATGCATACATTGGCAGCTAACGTGCACTTTTTCTCATTCCCAGCTTTTGCCCATTCCACTTGATGGGAACGATGCACCTACTCCAGACCTTCATTCCCATCATTCAACTTCGTTGATCCGAGCTGATTTGACCGAGTTACGCTCAAACAAAGAGCATATCAGCCCATATACATGCAGCATGCACTATCCACCTCAACTGATGTCTCTTTATTTGAGCATAACTCAGCCAAATTAGCTCGAATCAAGAAAGTGGAATGATGGAGATGAATGTCTGGAGCAGGCGCATCGTTCCCATCAAGTAGATTTGGCAAAAGCTGAGAATGGAAAAAAAAGTGTATGTTAGCTGCCAAATTATGACCGTTACTGTGAATCGTCCATTAAATATCATGCATTCGCTCTTTCTGTTCATCCCAAACAAATGTGCTACACAAACACGCCTCTTTGCATCCTTGGCTCTATTAGGCTCTAGCTACTTGACAATGAACAAAGATCACCTATTATATAGGATCACGCTTACAGCATACATAAAACATAAAGGCACTTGTATCTCTAAGTCTTACAATGAAACGCGGATGTCTTTTTGGGCACTCGTACGGAAACTCAATGAAAGATATGCATTTCTCTCGACGTCTGGAAGTTATCACCCGTAATAATATGCACTTCACAACAAGCAATTACTCTTTATTCTTATATGGACAATTACATCTACCATTCTTGAACACCTTTCCAAAAGGGGTCTTCGAGGATCTTGTTGTTCTCCTTGACTACTATCTCATCACCTTCGCGTACCAGATAATGGATGGTATCAACATTGACCTCTCGCAAATAAGCTCCCAACTTGTCATAATGCATCCCGACATCATTGGGTCCATGGCAATCATCCGATAGTGTGAAACGACCACCCTTTTCTTGGATTAGCTATAAATCAATATAATAAAATGTGAGATACTATCACGCAGTAATTGACAAATAATCGTACTGAGATTACCTTAATGATTGAGCGATGTGGATAAGCATCTGTCAACCCTTTCTTCCAAGCGCGTGAGTTGATCTCAAACAAACCGCCATAGCCAACTATAAGATCCACGTTTCGGACCACCTTTTCCCAAATAGCTGACTCCTGCAGGCAGGTATCCGACCCAGCAAAGATGCGTACAAGGTCAAAGTGGCCAACCACCTCAGGCTTTACAGCTTGCAACATGGCGTATTGCTCGTCGAAATAGGCTTCAAAGAGTGCTTCAAGGCTCTGGTACTTGGCGAGGGCTTTTTGATAAAGTTCGTTGGAAAAGTCGATAGGTATAGTTCCCACATGATGCAACGAGCCAACGACATAATCCACAGTGTGCTGTTTGCGTAGTTTGTCGATAGCGTCAGCATAGCCGGTATGTATGAACTCGATCTCGGTGCCAACTAAGAGTGTGATCTGCTCCTTATACTGCTCCTGTAATTGACGTGCATGTTGTCTGAATTCCGCAAAGGTGGCTGCAAGAGTCGCTGGGGTACATGAAGCCTAAAGAAGTATTGATTGGCACGGTCTCCATGGTAAGCGTGTTGACAAGTTACCTCGAGCTCCTCTGGATACAATTCACTCTCTTCTAATCGTGGCATGTGCTCGCTCAATCCATAGATCTTGAAACCTTTCCGAATGGCTTCCTTGACGACATCTTCAAGAAGACCGTATCCATGTTTGCAATATTGGCCTGAATGGCTGTGAAACGAGTATGGCATGATTACCGATCCTGGATGTTTTGCAACCCCACTTTGCTGTTATGCTTCAGCCAATCGGATGCATTCTCTCTCGGCCCACAAACCAGTTGCAACAAAGCTGGCTCATTGTTCTGTTGATAAATCCAGGCAATCACCATGGCAACTACACGATGGTATTCACCCATTATACTTGATTATACTACAAATGTTGACACGTGACGCGACCCATCAAAGCATATGGATTCAGCATTGAATGAGTCATGCAAGGTTGCACGAAATCACACTCAGCTACCTCAGCTACCATCTTCTCCACAATCACCACGACCAACTTCTTTTCACCCACGCTCCCCACTTTTCGACCTTTCACATGGCGTTTAACTTATCTCGTACCGTATACACTGAAGGTATTCTCAAAATGCTTTTTATATGAATATGTATAGGTAGACTAACATCATCCAACCCGGCCAAGTGTAGCTCTCAATGAACTTGACGACAAGCGTATCAAATGTATCAAGCCGTTGATTCCTCCCCAGATTCTCATGGAAGATATACCTTTGACGTTGAAGGCTTCACAAACTATCTTGAATGGGCGTGTTGCTGCAGAAAATGTCATCAAGGGAAAGGATGATCGGTTACTGGTTGTGGTTGGACCTTGCTCGATCCATGATGTGGAAGCAGCCAAAGAATATGGTAGTGTTATTTTGGACATATGGGCATTAGCTACATCATCTCATTCAATTCCTCTATGTAATAGCTACCCGATTAGTCGAATATGCTGAAACCGTAAAGGATGATTTGTTGATTGTCATGCGCGTCTACTTTGAGAAGCCAAGAACGACCGTAGGCTGGAAAGGGTTGATCAATGATCCAGCATTGAACAACAGGTAGGTGCACATCACATGCTTTGATTAGAAAAAAGTATTCATTGTGTCTCTTCAAAAAGCTATCAGATCAACAAAGGCCTTCGACTCGCACGCCAATTGCTGCTGGATTTGGTATGATCAAAACAAACACGCTCTACCGCAAAGTAGTAATTGAGGTATATGGATTGGATATAGAATGAGATGGGCATTCCTACCGGCTGTGAGTTTTTGGATACGGTAAGTATATAATCAAATGCACCGCAAAATTGTCATTTCGCTTATACAATGCATTCGTATTGCAAGATTTCTCCTCAATATACTGGCGATCTCGTTTCATGGGGTAAATTCTTCACTTGCATCACTATCCTTGCGCGCGTAATTAATCACTTCAACCTTTCGATAGGCGCAATTGGTGCTAGAACCACTGAATCTCAGGTGCATCGTGAGCTTGCTTCTGGTCTTTCTTGCCCTGTTGGTTTCAAGAACGGTACTTTGACATGTACAGTGACATAATAGGCAACAGCATAGGATTCTGATATTGGGAGCAATAGGAACGGATGGTGGTATCACTGTAGCGATGGATGCGATCAAAGCGGCAAGCAATGGGCACCACTTTTTGTCAGTGACCAAGCAGGGGTTATCAGCAATTGTACAAACACACGGCAATGATGCTTGTCATGTGATTTTGCGAGGCGGTGCAAGTGGACCCAACTATGAGATCGAGGATGTGAAAAAGGCCGCTCAAGCTCTAGAAAAGAACAAGTTGCCTGCTCGAGTGATGATCGATTGTAGCCATGGCAACAGCAACAAGGACCATAAACGACAACCCATTGTGGCAGAGTGCATTGTGAGTTATATGCTGGCTCAAAATTGATTGTCATCATTGTCTCACATTGATATCGTGGAATTACAGGCGGCTCAATTAGGCGATCCGAATGAAACAGGCGACAACATTGTTGGCGTGATGGTTGAATCGCACTTGGCGGAAGGACGCCAAGACATTCCTGGTGAAGGCATCCATCGCTTGACATACGGGCAGTCTATCACGGATGCTTGCATCTCGTTCGATGATACAGTAAAAGTGTTGGACAAGTTGGCACAAGGTGTACGGGATAGGCGCGTTGCAAGATTGGCGGCATAAGGAGGTGTTGGTGCATCTAACACCATCATACAACAAGATAGCTAGTAGCAGTTGATATTACAATACAAGGAGCAACTTTTTGGTGATATCAAACCATGACAAAGTTCTATGCGATGGCTATAAGCACGATGTAGTAGTCAATTAATACATGGGAGGCACGGAGGTTGTTTTTGTTGTAGCAGGAGCAGCTGCAATGATGGATTGTATTATAAAAATCAACTAACAAGACGATCCTGTTATATAAGGTACATACTGTAGATGCAGGATGGGGACATCATGGAGCATACAAATATTATGGGGAGCCATGAATTACCAGGGCGCAAGAATTATAGATCATCATAGTTATAAAGAAAGCATCCGGCTTTATAAACAAACCAACGCTCTCCTGTGAATGCATCATCGTAAACCTATTATAGTTTGCACAGCTTTGTTTAGTAGAGTAATGAGATATGATGGGATGATGCATCCACCCATATAATAGCTGTGATTTGGTGGCGAAGAAGCTGTAGAAGAGTACCCATGCAGGGGGGCTCTGGTATTGTTCACCTGCTCTTATCTTACATTCTTCATTTGTTCAAAAGCGGCTGGTGCAGCTCCGGGGATCCGGCTCACAAGCAAGTAAAGTCATTATAACGCATTGTCAACAAGCATAAACTTTACTTTTCGGTCTCCCCCCCCCACCCAACCCCTGGTGGGCTAAGCTGTTGGTAGTGGAACCTACTCGTATATAAAAGCGAGTTCTCGACAACACGCAATTATACTGCACACTCACATCTTACATTTCCTACCTTCTTTTTCATTCAATGCAAAGTCTTTCCTCTCGTTAGGGCTTATCAAACTGCCTTTTTACACCGTTATATCAACCACATACGCAATCAACATGGTGTCATCCTTATGCATTTCTCCAGCAATAGCATAACCATGGATATGGCGTTTCCAAATCACATTCGCCTTCATATTTGACCGTACTATTATTATTGTTTCCATTGCTCACCTCGATCATAGTTACAATGAGGCTTATCCTTGTCGGGTCCATCCCTCTCTCTCTCTTTCTTCACACTTTTTACGTGCTCACCCCATCATCTTCATATTAGTGAGAGATACAGAATTCTGCCCTATGTTTTAGTTTTATTCTCCTTTGCTCATGTACCATATATGATATACATTTTTCTATTTGATCAACCCCGTCGCTGTAGATGATGTTGGACAAAATAAAAATATACACAATCCACACCGATCATGCAATTCAAATGATCTGCATAATGTCTTCGGCCATTTCGGATGCAATCTTCCGATCGAACCATATCCTTTCCATGTCACACCAAATAGGCACTTCTCCGCATGGGATGATGCATAGTTTTCAATTTAAAAGTAAAGAAAATCAAAAAGTTTTATGATAGAGTAACTAGAACAGCAATGGTTGTTGTATGTACAAATGCGAAAATGAAAATGAAACAGAATGCAGTGATGGAATAATGGTTGGGTTGAGGGGGAAATCATCATGTTGGAGGAGGAGATTAATAGTCAGAGATACGACGACCAGGACGAATACGAAGAGGACGTGGTTCTGGTACAGCACTGGTAGCAACCGGTTCACGCACCATAATGCAAGCTGGTACTTCAGCACCCTTCACAGTAGCCTCGACCTTGAATCCAAACTTTTCAAAGAAACGTACAGCTTTACCACTGCAAGCGACTTGTGCACAAATAGGTTGTTGAGCCTCATCAGCCTTGTCAGTAACGTAATGGAGCAATGCCGAACCAAGACCCTTGCGCTGTTCGTGTGGTAGAACGCCAATGTAGCCGATCGTGATGTATTGTGAGTATTTGCTCATGACCTTGCGGCGTGTCTTGTCAATGGAAGAGGCGATTGATGAGTGTGCTTTGTTGACAGTAGAGCGTAGGACTTTGATGAACCCAGATGGCGAGGATTGCTTGGATACAATGGGAAAAGGGAAGCCCTGGTGATGGTTTGTCCACACAAGTACACCCTTGCATCCATCCACTTGCACTGCGAAATCACGGCTTTGGATCGATGCTGTGTTGACCATATCTTTGAAAAGGGTATACATATGATCATAATTGGGAGCCTCGCTGGATTCCGTCAACGTATGTGCAGCTTCTTTGATAGCACCTATAGAAGAAGAAGAAGAAGAAGAAAATGAGTCATCCTATCCATAGCATATATCAAATATACATTATATAAATACATACCCTTGATGATGGGGCGCACATTGACTTCGTGTTGATCAATGTTGATTGTGAGTTTGCGACTAATGCGACGTTCGTCAAAAGCAGTGGGAGGAGCCACGAGTGCCATGCGTTGATTATGAGAGGGTATCGATTAAAGACAAAGAACTTGGAAACAAGGAGATAAAGAAAACGATGGCCGGCTCTTTTATATTTCATGCACAGCTGAACAAAAAAAAATCCTGTGAAACGATGCCCTATTATGGAAAGTACTGAGTTTACAAAGGAGCAAATAAACGGATGTGGAGCGTGCCACAATCCGCGGACCGAAACGGCTTCACTGATTTTCTTCGAAACACTCCCTATTAAAAATAGCATTTTGCCGCCATCCCTAACTCATCCGTCGATCCTTCTCGGTCCAGATCTCTATTCAAACAATCTAAAGAACGATACTAAAAGCCCAAACGCTCGGATCATCCTTGTGCTAAAACACTTGCATAATACTCGTGCTTCTTTTTTTAGTGATATCCAACATCCTGCCACTTAGCGTGATGCTAATCGCTTTTATTACTCTCCCCTGTTTATGCTTCTTGGCTTTTGTAATGGCATGATCATGGATGCCATCCCCCTGTAGAGTAGCAAGGGAAAACTGGGATGCGGTTTGAGTTGTAACTTTTAATAGCTCTATCTCGGGCCGGCAAGCTTTAAATTATTAATCCGAATACCCATGGTGTGTAATCTGATATGAGTAAAGCATCCAAGGTAGTAACCAAATGTAAGCTGTCATTTTTGTGCATCTGTGGTGCAATCTAGTGTGTGTGTTGTGTGTCCTGCATCCTAAAACATCTAGACCACATTTTTGACAAGATCAGGGGGTGTGTTAAATGTGTGAGATGAATTCCCTTTTTTGCCACGTGTACGTGTACATGGATTGTCAGTGCGGCGTCCATAAAAATTCTTTGACTCAGGGATATGTCCTACATGCCATAAGCTGCTACTTTATGCATAAGTGCACCACTCGACATCATGCTTACGTTTAATACTACTCAACCCCGTTTTTTCTTTCCCCATAGCACGGGGATAATCAAGGTCAGAATACAATGGTGTCCAATAGCCAATGCTGCGGCACTCTTACACGGCGGCTCTTTCGGCCTGAATGGGAAATCGGCATTTTTTTTTCTTCTTGTTGATCATCACTACTATTAGCAACATGTTTGTTGAGTCGATTCTGACTGATCGATGCCCATCAGAGAGTCTAATTCTGCGTTTATCTCTGTATTGATGCCAAGCCCAGCATCATCATGTTCTAGACTGGTGCGATGTACAAACAACGTACAGCCCTATCCTCAATAATGATTGTCGTTGTTGTTCACGCTGCACTTTTGGTGGGAATAATCCACATCTTTGTATTGAATGCTCACCGCGGAACGTTCTCAACAATTAGCCGCGCCGTACTCCCTCTGATAGAGACACAAACAACTTCTCCATGGCACCGGCGTTTTCATCCTTGACATTGGCATGTACCGCGGAATACCATATGCTACATGTGATACAATGATCTAGATGGGTGCCTAAACGCATTTATCGCCTTTGGCACAATTAAGTGTGTCGTACATTTGAATGCAGTAACCTGCTGGGTATGATTTCTATAGCACACTTTGCCACCCAACATTCTTGATCCGCCATGCTTTCTGTATTATTCTTTTCACTTTTCTTCCTTCGAATGATGTTTTCCATTTTCTGGAAACGTCCATCATGCGCAAAGAGGGACTTTTTTTTTGAAACTTCTGAGCTGCTATTTTCGTTGCAGGATTTACTGCGGATCTATGTTTCTCTCTCAAACATGCATTGGTGATAAATTTTATTATAATGTCACGTGGTCGACAAATGGAGTTGATGGATGATCATCCGACAAGATGATGATAATGCGCATGTCAGCTGAAATAGAGTTCTAAACATGACAAAGGAGTCTAGGATCGACTTGAACTTTGTATCATCCATGAAGATCATGTAGATTACTGGTTGGGAATCCAATGATGTAGGGCGTGTGACGTAATAGAAAAAGGTAACCTTTTCGCTTATTGTAGAGAACAAGGGTGTGTTTGTGAGATCAATTGACATATGCAGCAATAGGGATGATTCATGCAAAGGGAGCTGGTTTATTTGTCAACGATACATAAAGAGAGCTAATGATCCAATGGTAATCACGTTATTACACTATGCTACTGGTTTCAGTCATGTACTGGTCTCCATCCTCTTCATCGTCGTTTTCAGGGTACTCATTGTACTTTGGAGGACAATCATGGGTTTCGTGACCATTGAGTTGCTTGCATATGCGACAATAGTGGTCATAAACGTGGTGGTCAAATGCGCGTGGGCTGTAGCGTCTGCCGAAAAGTTTGAAAGACCATGGCGGATAAGGTTGATGAAAGATAAGAGTAGCGGTGCCATTATAAAGGTATCCAATCGACATAAGGCCAAATACCACGTCGCATAACACGTTGTTGGAGATCTTTGCTTGCTTTTCAATTTCAGCTCTTGCCATACTAGGGCTCATCATTGGTAAGTCGTAAAGTGGAAGCACGTAATACCGATTATAGGTATCAGCCCGTGGCATCACTGTGATGTGTCCTTCCATATCCTGGTTGGTAGTACCGGGGATCATCACACTACTTCTTGTTGCAAATGATGAGGATGATGATGTTCCCACTTGCTGTTGCTCTTCCTCGTCACCATTGTCATTGTTGCAGGACGACGTAGTATTATGGCTGCAGTAGGTACTATCGCTCTTGCTACGCATCATGGCCACACGCTTTGAACGAGATGATGATGGTTCTGAAAAGCGTGCACGGTTGTAGGCGATGACGTTGCGTGGTTTGTAGTGACTCAAATCAGACAAAATGCGACGTCTTGCATATATATCAATGCAGTGGGCTTCGATTAGCAATCCACCTTCGTATGGGGTGTCTTGAGTTTGCGGTAGAATGTATTGGCGCAGCATGTCAAATGAACCTTGATCGATATACTCCAACAAGATCCTCACTCCACGTTGAAAGTCATCATCCGTTTCATCAGGAAAGTGGAATAAAAGCGTTTCTGTTGGTCGTGAATGCATGTAATGATCGTTGGGAGATCCTTCACAGGCTGGCACATATTCAAACAAAGGCTCCTTGGCGATTGTCACACCAGGATAAGGCGAGTTGTTGCCCATGGGTAAGAGATGTGAAATGGAAAGGGAGAGAAAGAGAGGGAAGGTAAAGAAGGTAAACAGAGAATATCATTCCTTTGTGATTGTTGTCAATGTAATGTGTATCAGCTGATGGTTTCATTGTTGTCCTTTAGTGACATGGCCTCTCTGCTCTCATCATTTGTCATATTCCATCCACCATCCCCATTGTTCCTCATCAACAATGTTGCTTTGACTCAATACATTTTATAGTAGGTTGATATATAAAATCTATGCTGCTGCCTGGAGTTGCTTTTGCTTGTACTCGTCGGACATGCGGTAGCTGGTGGGAAGGAGAAAAAAAAGGTAAGGATGGGGTGAAGCTCTACATACAGAGAGTCCAACACTTACTTGAAGATACGGCCCATTTGCATCAAAGAAGTACCAGCAACGAAGAGGTTGACAGTACCCAAGCTGTAGTTCTTGGGGATAATCACCATGGAATAACGAGTCCAAATCAATCCGGTGGCAAGAAGGGCTATTTGCGTCGTATATGATGTAAGAAATATAGCTCTCGGTAATCCGATCTCCCAATATCTACAGGGCACACACCCACACGCATATCACACGCCATAACCGCCATACTTACAAGCAGTTTGCGACAAGCTCAACTTCTCGGCAGGGCGCTGCAAATCGCTAATGCCAGCAATGACAAGGGCCTGGAAGAAATCAAATAAGGACGATTGGTTTGCAAATGGGATGAGTTATACTTTACCCATTTCATGGCAGGAGCCCAGAAGTGAATGGTCTTAGGACCTGCGGGCGAGTTGATGAACTTTTGGAAAGCACTTTGCGAAGCAGCAGCAGCCATGACGGGAAAAGGGTGAGAGGAAAGGAGAAAGAAACGGGAAAAGATATAGCAAGGCTACAAAGGTACGACCACCACAGAGATATCGGAGCTCAGTACTAGCGATATACCTTAATACCATGGACTCTCGACGGGTGTATTCCTACCTACAATTGATCATGTGTCCACGCATACTCGCTGCATATGCAACGTAAGTTTATTTACCTTGTTTATCCTATTATTTGTATTCATGCATGTTGTCCTAGGAAGACCCTGAATAGCCTTGTCCTGATCCTGAATGCAGATGTAGACTTGCGACAAAAGATGTGACATGCATCCAATAAAATTGCTTCAATCTTTACCCCCTCTTCAGGGCATATCCGGGTTCCCTATCTATCATCCATTAAACCCATTTCCTTCATACCACTCAGAATAACCTTCTTTATGTCACGTTCATTGACGATGGATGATATACGATCTCATGCACACATACAACGATAAGACGCTTTACCTCCTCCTCACAAGAGTCAAGACAAATGAACTCTTTTGAATGATCACAAAGACCAGCTCTGCTCCACAGGGTTTCCCCCCACCAAAGAAAAGAGCACACAAAATTGACATTTTGTCGATATAAGCATCTGAGAGGAGCGATATAAGAGAATAATATGATACGGCACCCACCAAATAAATGATTCCTGTTTATTATGTAGGATGCGACAAATGTAAAGACAATATCCGGTGTTATAGGATGATCAGCATGGAGAAGATGCTTCTTTGATGTAGGTAGCTGGTGTGGGCATGATCCGAAAAAGAAGCTATCTACCCTAGTGATGCACCATGTAATACTTTCATAAGCAAGATACCTAATTGTGTATGAAAGCTATGTTCATAAGCAGTAGTAATGCCGGGATGTGGCGCCTTGAGCCTTAAAAACACGTGAGGAAAGCATGGGTGCGATTGGAATCCTGTCAAGAGCACTATGTTGTGCGTTCTTATTCTCTTACAAAGTATTGAAACAGGAAGGCAAGATTTATTCTTTAATGAGATAGACATATAGTGAGTGCAATGTGGGATGAAATGAGAAAAAATACAAGCAGGCATATGTACGACAAACAACGCTGACAATTTGGTGGAATGCAGATATACAAAAAAAGAGGTGGAGGTTATGGTATGACATATGTGGGTGGGGTTGGAAGATGCAGATGTGTAATATGTGTGGGAGAAGAGAGAGCAAAGGTCAAGGAGAGTACATTGGGGAGAAGGGGAAAAAAGTAATATAGAATACAAAAGGGCCAGCCTTACTATTGCAAAAGTTGATGGATCGAAACGCGACCAGCAGATGCACTGGGATTATGCGGTGAAGAGGACAAGGGAGGAAGCAATAAGGTATCAGCCATGATGGATCGTAGCGGTGGTAAGCGATCACCCATACGAGGTGGATGTCGATTTGCTTCAGTCAACATTGGAGGTGGTGTTAGCTGCCGTGAATAAGCTACTGATGGATGTTGCTGTTGCCCACTACCGTCAAAATGGTAATGTGCCAAATCAGATGAAAATTGCTGTGGTGGCGAAGGCAGTGCACGATGATGTTGTTGCTGTTGTTGTTCCTCCCAGCGATATTGTGATGAGCAAGGTGATGGTAAAATATGATCATACTTGTCTTTGGCTGAAGGGTATGATTCGTAAACATGGGCAATGTTAGCTGGTGCGTTGTTGGCAGTAGTCGTATTCATGCTGTTGGGTGACGATGATAATGAAGATGCTGTTGACGAGGATGATTGCCATTGGCCGAAATGAACACCTTGCTTTTGTACACCCGTGGTTGCGTACACTGATAAAGCAACTGAACCACCTTTACGTTTGCTGCTGTGAGAGGGTTGTTCTTCCTCAACAGGAGTCGTATGCTCAACTCGTCGCTTACGGCCGCTCACACTATGATTTGCATTCTATGTGAGATACGTCGTAGTCTAGTGGTAAAGGTATATACGTACGATGGCAATCTATGTTCTTTTCGAATACGCATTTTAACGCCTTGATCACAGAATGTACGTGAAAGGAAGGTAGCTTCTGTAGGTCCTGGGTATCGCTTGGGAAGATATACAGTGAACGCGTCGGATAGCATTGTCTTTCTATTTTCGACAGTGCCCCTATAAACCAGAAATCATCAGACACATGAACCAAAATTGTGGTGCTACCTTGCATAAGGGGGTAGGTGACATATGGTGGATCCACTTACTCTACAATCTCAAAGAGGCTAAAATGCAATCTGTATTTGCCTTCTTTTTTTACAGCCAAATCACCGAAAACAAAAAAGCCGCCATCTTATATATAGATAGGTTAGATGACACGTATCTTGTAAGCGATGATTTGGGACTTACCAGAGTTATCAATGTCACGTAGCCTGTAGAGTGATGAAACGGTTGATCCCGAGAGGTAATCTTGTGACGGTAGCAGTAGGGTGCTTGGTTCATCCTCGGTAACAATGTTGGCAACCAAAAAGTAAAAGGGGCTTTGCAGAGATTTTCTACATGCAAAGGAAATTAGTACTTTTTCACGCCACATGAGATATCCACCTACTTTACTTGATCGTGCGTGCAGTTTGACCACTTCATCTGCAGAATAGGAGGAGGCTCAATCGGACGTCGGTCTATGGGTAATGTTTCACGGATAAATTTTGGTGTTTTCAGGACGAGGGGAGTTTGATGGTTATGTTGTACCTCGTTCATTTGGGACACTCATTTTGGCACGTTCAGGTTGTTGGCGTAAAACGATATCGTATTCCCTGTAAAGAGCATGCACAACGGTGAGATCCCATTTTATTGTCACAAGGTTGCTGACAGGCGGGAAAGTGTACCTTTCTGACGGGAGATCAGCGAGCGAACTGGGAATGAATCGATATGTACAGGCACTGTTCCCTGTCATAATCTGTGAAGTATTTCCCTTGTTATAGGTCATGGCAAGTAAGAAAAAGAAAGGAGAAATAGTGAAAGAAAAAGGAAGAAAAAGAGGGTTTGGATTGCGTGTGTAAAATAAACAAGACAAAAAAGGTGAAAAGCAGTGTACCGGGAAAGGACTTTCCCGTATATCCAGGATTTGGAGGAGTACAAGTAACCTTTTCTTACATGTGTGAGAGGCTAGCACCAATGATATCACCACTCAAATAGGCTAAAATCAACCCTCCATTTATACAATTTTACCCAAAGGGGTATGCCAAGACCTACCCGGGAGATTTCAACATCATTTTCTTTGCTTCTTTTAGGTTCGCCCCTCCTCTCCAATGCAACCTTGGGCACCACCTCGTTTTCCCTCTTTCTTCCACCCCCCTTTATGTCTTCAAATGATGATGCATGCACATGAGAGCTATTGGAGATCATTTGCTTGCACCAGATGGATGTTGTCATGGTAACACATGGTTCCTGGTTTATACTCTAATGACCCTGAAGCGGTCCAGATAGTGGGAAAACGAAATTGGGACGCGAGCGTGGTTTGTGCGGAGAGAGAACGCTGTTGGTAAGAGCAGTGACACAAAAGGATGTGATTCAAGTAGTGTTGATTATTTAGATATGTAATTCATTTTCTTGAGAGGGTTCTCTACATTTGATGTTGCTTGGACATGTGTCTTTTTTCAAACATCCAAGGGTGATGTGATCTTGGCATTATTCATCGTCACCATTACAGCCAGCACATGGCTTCATAGTTTGTTCTTTCGATGTTTCGATTTCATCAATTATCATCATCACATCACTTTTCATCATCCGCCACAGGTTGTGTTTGGACATGCATATGCAGTAATAGCATTAATGACTTGTATATATTATCATATTTGCTTTCACGTTATCAACGATTTGTAATAAAATAATAGCTGGTGTTATGATGATGATGATGTGTTGAATGTTATGTTGTGAGCATATTACGCCGGATGATGCGCTATTTATCCTCGCGATCGCGTATATCCGAAACATAAACAAGAGATAAATCCACGTACACGCGGATTGTTGTCGATCATGCAAGGGTGGCGGAGATTGGTCATTTGCTGGGCAACAATGATTGCTGGGAAACGGGCTTCTTTGTGCTTGCATTTTCAATGGTCCATGGAAAAGAACAACGAGAGAAGACTCAAAACTTGGATTATGTGATACGTTCTGGTATTGCTGGAGGCATTGCAGGTTGTGTGGTAAGAATGAAAGCCACAGCTGCATTAGACGTCGACATCTCACTCTTTTCTGCTGTCTATACATTACCAGGCCAAGACTGCCGTTGCTCCATTCGATCGGGTCAAGATTCTTTTCCAAGCAAAGAATCCTGTATTCGAAAAGTATGCTGGTGTGTTGACAACTTGGTTTGCCTTGTTCAAGCAACAACTCAACTCCTTTCCTCCATTAGGGACATTTACTGGTGCATTCAAGGCTGGTCGTGATATCGTCAAGCATACTGGTGTGCTGGGACTCTTCCAAGGTCACTCTGTAACCCTGCTAAGGATCTTTCCATATGCTACCATCAGGTTCATCGCATTCGAGCAGTTCCGTGCAGTGAGTAAAAGTCGTGGGAGTAGTGATGTGTATGACATGGATATTAAGAGTACCCTTTTTCATGCAAGATCCTGATGCCAACTAAAGCCCAAGAAACTGGTCTACGACACTTTTTCGCTGGATCCTTTGCTGGTAAGCACAATGATTGGATGGCGGGTATATAGATACATGCATATCTAATGTATGTAATGGGATAGGCATGACCAGCGTCGTCTTTACATATCCACTCGATCTTGTGCGTGTACGGATGGCTTACGACATACGAAAAGAAGATCACACACGACCCAGCCTCATACAAACATGCCGACAGATCTATCGAGAACCTGCAGCTATAGCACGTATCCATCTTTTCAACTTTTACCGTGGATTCATACCGACAATGGCAGGGATGATACCTTATGCAGGTGTATCGTTTTTCACATACCACTCGATGACTCAGTTATTCAAATACTACCCTGTAATTTCTCGCTACACAATGAAAAAGAGCAACAATCGACTAAAGACATGGGCTGAGCTCGTTTGTGGAGGCGTAGCGGGACTCGTAGCACAGACAAGCAGCTATCCGCTCGAAGTGACTCGAAGGAGAATGCAAGTTGGCGGATTACTTCATCCAACCAAATTTGTCGGCTTTTTTGAAACCGTAAAGGCGATCTATGCTGCGAAAGGCTTCAAGGGATTCTATGTGGGATTAAGCATTGGATATATCAAAGTTGCGCCCATGATGGCAATTAGCTTTACAGTCTATTCACGAATGAAAACTTTATTAAAGATTGATTAGAAGATAAACAGAAATATGCGGTTGCTGTGTGGAGATTGGAAATTATGTGGTGGCTCATACTACTTGGTGACCGGTTTTACCCAACGCATCAAATTTTTGAGAACGTTGCGCTGGTGCAAGCTTTGAGTTCCTTCTTTTTTACTCGACCTCCTCTTTTTACGATATGAAATCCCTCGCTGCTTACCTTTTGCTCGTTGCCGGTGGCAATGCCACTCCCGCCGCTGCTGACATCAAGAACCTTTTGGGCTCTGTTGGTGTCGAAGTTGAGGATGAGCGCGTTGCCGCTTTGACCAAGGCTCTCGAGGGCAAGTCTGTCGAGGAGGTAAATAGAACGATTATACACACTTTCAACAACATACGATACTCACATCACGTGTTATAGGTTCTTGCTGAAGGCAAGGAGAAGCTTGCTTCCGTTCCTACTGGTGGTGCCGTCGCTGCTGGTGGTGCCGCTGCTGGTGGTGCTGCTGAAGAAGCCAAGGAAGAGGCCAAGGAAGAAGAGAAGGAGGAATCTGATGAAGACATGGGCTTTGGTCTTTTCGACTAAACGTATCGTACGCCGCATTATATACGACGACGACTCTCACATCTACCTGTCATCAACCAATAAACTCTCAACTCTTTTTGCACATCATTTTATCTTCTTTCTCTCTCTCCATATATATACCTTGATCATGCTTCTATCCATGTGTCTTCCTTACATGGTAAAGATCAACATGGCGGACATGTCTATCAAAAAGCGTTATTGTCTCATGATTGTCGATCAACATGTGTGCTGACGTTTGCATTTACGCGCTATATTATTGGGGACATGGGTGAAATGGGGCATAGTTGTCAAAAGACTATTACAATAAAGAGGAAAAATTATCAAGTACAACAGATGGCATCATGCTATTTACAAGCAATCTGAAAAAGGTGATTTTAAAAGCTATGAGCGGCGATGTCCACGTCGATCTTCCTGTTGCTGTTGATGTATTTTTGACAAGATCATGGCTGGTGTCAGTGTAAATGGATCAGGCATTGTAGTTTGGCTGAGATTAAGGTGTTGTTGTTGTTCCTGTACTTGTAGACTCAATGACGATGATGATGAAGATGATGGTGGTGATGATGAAGTTGGATATTTGTAGCTGTGTAAGAGGGCTGCTTGCTGTCGTAGTTGCTCGTTTCGACGTCGCAAGTCCAGTATTTCTGACACATAACGTGATTCACGTGTATTGCTTTGCATGACTACAAGGACAACGAGTTGTATGCATGTGTATGTGTGATCTCATCTGCATTGAGGCGCAACCAAGCGGAAAACAAACAACTTACCATAATCGAGAGACTTTGAGACAATCATCGATTTACTCGGTCGTCGTACACTTTGTAACGATGGCAACGTACGTGCAAGTTCTTGAAACCTTGCATTGAGATGTTCACGTCGCTGGCGTTCGAGTGCGTTATGGGCTGATCGTCTATCTTCCAACGCAGTCTCGCTGTTATGTATATGGGTTTGTTACAACAACATGGTTAGTATTATGAACTATTGGATAAATGACATGTAGTACGCATCCACCTTTCTTCAAAAGCTAGTCAATAAAAGCTGCTGTGAGTTTATATATATCAAGCGTTCTTCGTCCTATCCAAAACTTAGTACCATAGGGAGTAACTGCAGTGGTGAAATGGTTGAAGAATGGCGCCCTGTTGTTGTAGAAGCTATTGTGTGGATAATACGATGGCATAAAGGACAACAAGAAAAAAAAAACTTAAAAAGAGGAAAAAGGAGGCACGTTCAGGTTTTATGATACATGTTACAAAGAATTCTCTTTTATATATATGATATGCCATCAGCAGGCAGCAGATCATTGCCCGTAATAGGGGAGGAAAAGGGGAGCTTACCTTAAAATGTCGGCTGATGGCCGTGCTCCCCTTGATGCACATTATCTTTTTCTGTGAAAGTCTGCATATGAGCAAGCCACTAGTACCAGCTGCAGTTTTGTTTCTCCATCATCACGTTTGTGGTCGTCTTTGATTACGAAATGAAAAAAGAGTGGAAAAGAGGAAACAATATGCTATACCATTCTTGCACAACCCACGCTGTTGCACTGCGGGTCATGGCTGTGGCACAAGAATTGCCGATCATGTCAATAAAAGTCAAACGTTTTCAGTTGATGTTTGATATATTTACAGCGAAGGAAGGAGGAGAATGGGGGAAAGGGAAATGAGAAAGGGGATGATGACAAGGTAAGTAATAGAAGTATGGATTCTCTTTCTCTTTTGTACACACGGGGGAAATGAAGCGGGAAAGTTTCTTTTTTTTTTTAATCTACAATTTGAGTGTCCTGACCAGGTTCTGGAAGACCACCAAAGCCCAAGTAATGACCATACATTTCGCGTTCCCAAAAGCGTAGCATGTACTGGTCCACATGTCCCACAGAAAGCTGCATGTCTTGTTCATCAACAGCAGCCGCATCAGCCTCTTCCACGTCGTCTTCTTCATAAAGGAACGTTTGACCTTCTGATTCTGGTGCAGGAGTTGCTGGTACACTTAATGAGGGTCCACTTGGTGACGATACTGAAGGACTATTGGATTGTCTGGTTTCATTGAATTCACGATCATCCATTTCCATTTCGTTGCGGGCTGTGATTGCTGCCTGTGCATCATTTTCATCTTCAGCTTGTAATAGCGCTTGCTCAATGTCAATGTTGCTGGCATCAGGAGGTGGATTGATTTTGACAGCTGCTGTAGTAGTAGTAGGAGTCGTGGTATCAGCAATGCTTCCAGTCACTTCTGGTAAATCTCGCCACCAATCGGTCTTTTGAAAGTAATCGTTTGTGAATTCACCCTCTTGGATGACCATGTTGTCGAGCATTCTAGTAAAAAACAGAACATGTGAACAAGATGCGTGTATTTCTTTCCATGCATACGCATTTTACCTTTTTTGATTTGCCTTTTTGAAAATATTTTCTTCGATGGTATATTCGGTGACAAAGCGGTATATATGCACATCTCGAGTTTGTCCGATACGATGAGTACGATCCTGACATTGTTTATCCTAATGATGATCATATGTCAGGTTCAAGGCCTCCATGCTTTAATATCTCTCTTACCATAGATGGGTTCCAATCCGAGTCATAAAAGATCACCGTATCTGCACCTGTTAGGTTGATACCAAGACCACCACTGCGGGTTGATAAGATAAATGCAAGGATACGAGGATCGTTGTTGAATTGCTCTGTGAGAACTTGACGCTGCTCGATCTTTGTGGCACCATCAAGCCGGAGATAACGATGGCCATGCATATTCAGGAACGATTCAAGCACATCCAACACCCGCGTCATCTGCGTAAATATCAATGCACGATGTCCACCAGCTGCTAATTGCCGTAACAACGCATCCAACTTTTGCAATTTGCCGCAATCATATTGAAGGAGTCGCTTGTCTGGAAACACAATCGATAGGCGTGTTCGTAGTGGATGAAGGATATCAACATCGAGACTACCTTGATGCTCTTGGTATTGTTGCTCTTCTTGGATAGGAGATCGCTGTATAACAGTGCCAGGTGTGACAAAGCCGTACCGATCAATAATGTCCATATGAGCATTGATGCGATCTTGATAACTGACAACAGCCTTGCGTAGATGAGTGGATATGTCAAAGAAATGTCGATTGTCATGTTGGGTGGGGAAAAAAGCAGATTCACGGGATGCAGTTGCGGATTCACATAGTTGGATAAGTGAAGCACCATAAAGAGGCCGTCTCGCACATCGCATAGAGTTGACATGCAGCATAGATTCCCAGCGACTACGAGAAGCGTAGCACCCCTGCAGCTGTCGAAACTTGTAGTACTTTTTGAAATCGTGATAGTCGTAACGTGCTGCATATTGTCGCAATTCGTTATAACGATTTTGCATAGTGATTCCTCTTGATTCTGCAATGTCGATTTGTGTCTGATATCGTGCAATCTGATGTACAAAATATTTGCTGGCATCGATATTATCATATTCACTTGCAACTGTGGCTGATAAGTGCTCATTGTTGACAATCACCAGATTCATAGAGTCGAGGCCCCCGTTATTGAAACCAAGCCGTTTTCGAACACGCGTTTCTAGTTGTTGTCCTGTCCACAATACCTCATCGTGCATGGCAAAGCTCGTAATGATTGGTCGTTCTTCAAACAAATCAGGATGGTTGCAGACTTTACGTAGCTGCATGAGACAGTTGATGATGCTGAGAAAGTTGCCGCTAGCAAGTGTTTCCTTGGTCTTGGCACGACTCATAAAATCATCATATAAGAATCGCTGTCGAGTGGATAATCTGCAATACACCACGTGTTCATGCTTTTCTGGAAGTTGTTTCTCCACATCCCTTTTGAGACGCCGTAACAAGTAGGGTCGTAATACGGTATGCAGCTTTTGAATAGCAGCTCGTGAATCAGCATCCATCTCCTGTTGTCCTTCAATCACTCGATCCACAGGATGGGAAAACCACTCCTGAAATTCCTTTTGGCTTGCAAATCCAATAGGCATTGACTGGGATACACCATTTGGCATCAAAAAGTACAATAATGACCAGAGTTCAAGCAAGTTGTTTTGCAATGGCGTACCAGTAAGCAGTAATCGTCGCTTGGAATTGAAGTTGAGTAACACCTGCCATCGCTGAGACCGAAAGTTCTTGATATGATGTGCCTCATCCAACACCAAATACTGCCATGCCTTGCGTCGAAAGACATTTTGATCTTGAATGACAAGTTGGTACGACGTGATACAAACATGGAATGCATTCTCCTTTGACCATCCAGTTCGCTTCTCCTTGCGTTCCTTCGGTGTACCATAATACGTCAGAATCTTGAAACCTGGCAACCATCGCTTGAATTCCATCTCCCAGTTGAGAATCACACTCGTCGGTACAACAATCAAATGAGGTCCCCAAATCCTCTTTTCACAGGCGAGATATGCAAGCAATGATATCGTTTGGATCGTCTTGCCGAGACCCATTTCATCAGCTAAAATACCATTCAATCCATTGTTGTACAAGCTTGCCAACCAATCCAATCCAACATGTTGATATTCTCGTAAGGTGCCTCGCAGCAAGAATGGAATTTTGATGTTGACTTTGGTAGTGGATAGAGTCGTTCCTGTTGGTTGAGCCATCTCTGGTTTTGGTGTAACACTTTCTGAAGGCGGTGATGGCGGTGATGGCTGCTGTTTTCCTTCATTCTCAACTGATTTCTCCTCATTCTCCTCAATGTCGCTCATATCCGATCCATATACTGTCACTGTACGATCATCATCCGATCCCTCCATCTTTTCAATTTGCTCATCTTCCTTCTCCTCGTGGTGACTATTGTCAGGTTGCTGATCATCATGCTGTGGTAGAGTGTCAGCGGGTATCATAGTCTTGGATGTGTTGTCATCATCGTGTTCCGCATCAGGAGAAGCAGGCTCTTCAGCATCATTCATTGGCTGGTCTTCTTCTTCTTCCTCTTCCTCCTCGCTATCCTCCTCCAGTCGATAGTTGTACTTTTTCAATAGTTGTTCAATGTCCAAATCTTGATCAGCATTGAGCTCATTCAATTCATCGTCATCGTCCTCGCTTTCATCCTCATCCGAAATCATGTGATCCTTCTCATCCATATCCTCCTCGCTGAATTCATCATCATCGTTGCCTGCTGATCTTTGTTGAGGTGGACTTTCAGGAATGATGTCGATAGGTGGTTGTTCTTGATCAATTTCTTCAATCTTTGGTTGATCCATCTCCTCCTCATCTTCTTCTTCATTGGTTGCTGCCAATTCTTCCATGCGTACACCCAACATTTGTTCAGAATGTTCAAGAATCATCTCCAAATGCCTTCTTCCTTCCATGGCTTGTTCTTCTTTGAGAATCTCCTTGTGTCTTGCCTCGCATACACGCTCAACCACCTTCCATTTACGCATCACATGCTGTGCAGTCTTTTTGGCTAATCGCATCAATCGACGTGTTTCCTCTCGATGGCGTCGTTCATCATGGGTGCGTATCAATTCCCAATGTCGTTCAATCGCTTTGGCGCATTTTCGAGCTGCGTTACGTCGATGTCTCGTGTTGCTAGCGAAAAGTTTGGATGCATGAAGAGCTTGACTGACAACAATATCATGGTGCGTGTTACTGCGTTGGAGTTCACCCTGTGGTCTTCGATTCGCAATGGATTGTAAACGAGTTGAAAAGCCACCATTCGCATTCAATCTTTCGATCCGTTGTCGTATAGCAATCTCTTTCTTTATCAATTCCTCTGCTTGTGCTGGCGTCACATCTTCATTGTCTTCGATAGATACAAATGAAGCGAGATAATCACTGAGCGTACGATACTGTCGAGTGAAACGCCGTACTTCGCTGCCCGTATATAGCGTCGTGGTTGATTTGGATGGTAGCCTACCGGCAGCTACCTCCTCCTTTTTGATCTTCTCCTCAAATACATCCTGTAACGCACCAATCAATGGTAATGTCTGATGTCGTGTGTTGACACCTGATGATCTCGAATGATGTTGTAAATGCTCATTGGCTGAATCCCATAGATCATACGCTTCCGCATACTAAGTGGCATGTTAATATAATCATTCATATATCCTTCCATTCCACTCTTTACCTTTTTGAAACGCTGATCATAAATGTTTTCTTTTTGTCCTGGATTGTAATCGAGCATATTCTGATGCAACTCGAGATGGTATAATTCTCGGACAGTCTCGGTATGATGATCATAGATAGTCGCTAACTCCTCTGCTTTCTCGGTGAGAACGTCATTTCGATATCGATCAAGAGGTGTTGATGCATTAGCCATCAGATACGTTTGTCGTGGTAGCCGTGTACTGTCATCTGATCGTTGTCGCTTATTGTTGTTGGTAATCGCACCTCTTCCTCGTCCTCTCCCACGTCCTCGTCCACGTCCTCGTGAAGATGATGATGATGTTGTTGCTGTTGTTATATCATGTTGAGAATGCTCTTCATCAGGTGCAAGTCGTTTCACACCACGGCTTTTGTCATTATTGTTGCCTCGACCTCTTCCTCGTCCTCTTGACGCTGTACTTGCACCTCTTCCTCTTCCTCTACTATGTGTTGTGGTTGTAGCTACTGAATCGCGTGCTCTCTTTGTTGGAGTTGGCGGTTGTAGTTGTCGTTGTGAGTTACGCGTCGATCGTGCTATACTGCTGTCTGGACTGAGAATGTTGTGCTTGCTTAAGTTGCCATCCGTGTCAAAAAGCGTTCTCGGTCGCTTCAACGTGTCTGGTCCTTTTTCAATCATGAGAGCACGTCTTCCCTTTTTCTAAATGACCAAGTCCATATATCAGTTATGTTTCGCGATCCTGTCAACTCTTCCACCAGCAGCACCCTCCCCTTTCTTACTCGTCCAGGCCGACTGGAAGTAGGATCATGAGATTCACCCTTTGCAGGATCATGATCAACCATAGTCATTAGGGCAAAGTGAGAGGTTAAATAGAAATAGGAAAAGGGTGGACACCTCGAAGACTTTAAGCAAGAAAGAAAAGGGTAATGAGAATGAAGGACAAATTCGGCTGAGGTGAAAATCACACACAGCAGCAGTAACTCTTGTTAAGACCCCATTACACACCCACCCACTCCCACACACACGATTATCCTTTATATTGGCCATGTTTCTGCCATCCATTGCCGCAGCACTGTCATAGTCAAACTCATCCCCACAGCAATATAATGGTTGTCTATCTACAAAATCTTTATAATAATGATATTGTGTATTATAATCTACTCAAGTAAAGTTGCTAAAATCCATCTTTAGTTGGATGGTGGGTTGGCGTGCATCTTCATGTGCATTGCGTTGAAGTTCTTGCTGTCGTAGTTGCTGTTGACGTTGCTGTTGACCTGCAAGTACGCTTTGCCGCACCGAAGTCTCCAAGGTGGTCCGTGCATTCTCTGGCAATCGGGATACCGTGTCACGGAACACTTGTGGTATGTTGGTAGCCAGTGTAAGAATATGGGTCATGGTGAGGCGATGAATGCTGGTTTCATTGGTTGGATCCAATAAGCTGGCAAAAGAGGAGAGTACAATGCTCAACAAGGCAGTCTCTGTAGTAGATTGTATTAGTATCTGCGAGCCTCATTTCCAATCCACATTTTCCAACTTACTGTCTTCATCCATCGTCGCAGAAGAAACGAGTGCTGTAAGGGTCTTGATATCTTCTTCTAACAAAGGCAGCGTTTCATCAGTTCTTGATGGCTCCATGGCGGATAATTTGGCATAAGAGAGAAGGTGTTCAACCACAGTGGGGATCAAAGCATTCAGCAAAAGTCGACCAAGAGCCACGGATGAGGGTGAATCGGCTTTCTTTTCTGGGAGCATAATCAGCATCCGCATACATTGATGAGCTGTCATCGTGGTCTAGTATGACAATGGCTATAAGTCAAAGGGGAAAATGAAAGCGAATATATATATACATACATCCTGCTTGTCGCATAAAAGTGCTTTTTGCATCGCCTTGGTAAATACTTGTCGACCATCGGTGTCATGCATGTTGGCTTCAGGGCAACTGGTGATAATCAAAACGGATGCAAGCAACTTGTTTTTAATTTTGGCTTCATTGTTGGCCTCGCTAATGAAATAAAGAGTCAATCAGAGTTGCTCATAGTCTCGTTGAATGCATGTTATTATGTACCTTTCAAAAAGACCATCCAGTAAAGAATGAAGCATAGCACACGTTACACGGGCGAGCGAATGTGTTTCTGCTGTATCCAATGCTGATTCCAGAGTCAAAAGCATAGACTTGAGTGCTACAAGAACACGTGGTGCAAGCAAAGATTGGAATTTGTCGTCTTCCAGCATAGCTATTTTGATCATCATAAAACGAATTAGCAAACCACAAAGGCGCAAATTATAGCTGTATCAAATGCTTACCTGTGAAAATGTAAAAGCTCATGGCCAAAAGATCAATCTTATAACTTGATGGTGCTATACCAATCAGCATGCTGAGTTCATCCAAGCATGGTCCAAGCACGGCTGCTACATGTTCGATGTCTTTGCCTTCTGTACCTGAATACACATTATTTAGTTCATCTAATGGTGCTCCATTTGCAATACCACCCCTCCAACTTACGTATAGATGCACGCTTGCTTGATAGAGAAGGTACACTTTGCAAAAAGACGTTGATCAACAATCGTAGCACATAATACAGTTTGGCTGTTGAGGGGAATGCTCCAGGCTCAAGTGTACGATCGATATCACATTCGTCGTCAAGGTCATCACAAATGTAGCTGGCTCCATAGTTCTTGGTTAGACGTTGAATAATCTCGATGATAATGAGCTGCACACGATATCCTTCGGTCTGAATCAATCGATCAAACACATTCATCAATTCCAAAAAGATCGATTTTGGCAAAAACTTCCCGCCTGCCAGTGAAGGTTGTACAAAAGTCTTGAGGGCTTTCAGGCAAATAGTCATGGTGGATACGTCTGAACGACCACTGCTGGAACTTGAGATACGCGATAAGCTTTCAATGCACAAGCCAAAGAGAATGCAAAAAAGGTTGGACGGTTTCTCTGGGTCCAATTGCTCGGCATCAGGATTATTCGCCAAGGCATCGAGCATCGAAGGCGCTTGACTCTCGATCAAACTTGCAACTGCTTCCATGATTTTCAACCACGAGCGGCGATAATACTATAATGCAATAAATGTCATTAAAAGTATCCTATATATATGCCCATTGATAAGACTTACAGGAAGAACCACTTGCTTGGTAGCAGCAGAATACATCGAATCAATTCCTCCAGGAGTGGATGTTTGAATACCTTCAGTGCTGTTGGTCAAGGCCACAATATCAGATTCCAATCGAATGCGTGCATAATCTTGCAGTGATCGGAGCCACAATGGGCTTAGCGCCGGTAGATTGCTGTGCAAAAGAGTCATGTCAATTTATCCATGTGATATAAAAACGATGAGCTCGACTTACGGTTGCAAAATCTGTCGAAGGTAATCCTGGCGCTGGCTTGATACTTGTAACTCGGCCCATGCGTTCAACACTGCCAACTTGACCATAACCGAAGCGTGTGGACTCAAATCCTTCACTTCACCAACACCTGTCAACTCGCTATCGCTCTTGACTTTGTCCAAAGAAGAAGTGAGAAGCTTGAGAACTCTGCCCAACTGATAGAGATCCTTGACAATGCCACTGCCAACATAAATTGCGCACACTCGTACAGCAGCTGATACGATTTCCGAGGATGAATCTGCTCCAAATGCAGGCGTCAAAGCAGCACCAATCTGTGCAGCATATTGCTCCAGGAGCAGTGTGCCTTCCAAATCAGGATCCTTGCTTGCAGCAAATTTCTATCAAAGTAATCAGTGTTTGCATTCATAATTAAGCTTGATCAATTACGTACCTCAATAACCATTCGCAGGAGAGAGATACCTGCTAAGCGAAGCTCATCAACGTGCGCTGTGGCAGCTGTAAATGACAGCTTGATCAAATCAGGTACACGGAATACAAGGTAATCACCAAAGCCAGCTTGCTGTCTTCGCGCACGAGCATAAATCAAATCAAAGTGTTCTCGAATCCCGCTGGATGAAACCATTTCAATAGTGCGTTGAAGACATTGTAATGCGAAAAGCTGAGTACGCCATCTTGGAGGAATTTCCACGTTGACGGAAAGCCTTGAAGTCATTCCAGATGCATCCGCCACTGTTGTTGTGATATCCACATGGTCATCGTCATCGCCAAAACCAGCTCCTTCATCATCGTACATGTCTTCGTCATCTTCATCCATGGTACCAGGGCCATCAAAACTTCCTCGCATGCCCTCATTTGTTGCAGCTTCTTTCTTTCCAGATGTTGCTGTCGCAGTAGCATCCAATTTGTTGGTTCCTGACATGATGCGTTTGGTGATATTGACCCATACAGAAGGCTCATTGATAGCAGTCTCCTTTAACCAGCTTCGAATTACATTCTTGACATCGTATAATCCGGGATCCGTATCCAACATCTTGAACAATTCGGTATCAAGACCAGGTTGTGCTGCTTTAAATACAAGTTCGGCATCACGTTGAACAAGCTGATATAAACATGTCACTGCAGCCTTCTTCAATGGTAAATGAAGACTGGCAATCTGGTTTTGTAAATATGGCACAAGCTCTTGCGTATCGAGGTATTGAGGAGCAAACATGAGAAAGTGCTGGATACATCGAATGGCTTCAACATTCACACGCTCGTCAGGTTCCAATTTGAGTTCCTCGACCATATTCAGACACAATTCACGTATCTTTGTGGATGCTTGTAGTTCCGGTCCAAGTGTGCCAATCAACTCATAAATGATACGGCCAAATTCTTGATAAGCGGAGAATCCAACACTCATTCCTGCATTAGATACTGCCACCGATCCACTACCAGGCTCGTGTGTTTCACTCAAATAAAGTTTGGCCACCATGCCAAGTGCGCTGTTGACATAACTTGAAAACATGAGACCAGCTGCACTGATTGTCATTGTGATAGCTTCAAGTGCCCATGCATGTACCACAGGATGTGGATCACTGCTGAGTGATACTAGGATGCCAAAGAGTGTCTTGAGATGGGGTGCAGCAGCCATACCACCAACGTGCGTATAAATATATCCAATGGCCAATGCGCAGCCAGCACGAACGTTTGGATCACGATTGCTCACTACCAAGTCCACGAGCTGTTGCATTTGTGCTGCTACAAATGATCCACCAACAATAGCGGTTAATCGTCCAATGGTTTCACTTGCTGCGTTGCGTAGATATGGATCCGGATGTGAAATAGCTTCCATCAGGATTTCTTGCACTAATTGTGTCGCTCGTCCACTTGGAATCTCACATGTTGTTGCCTTTTTCTTCTTTGACATCATATTCTTGAATGCACCCAAAAGAGCCACCGTGACATTCACGAGCACTGCTGCACGCTTTGGTGAATTCTTTTCCACACGTGCATCCTTGACCACACTTGCAATATGTTCAAATGTCGATTCTTGTACAGGAGGTGGTTGGCTCGGAAATATAGTTGCAAATAACTCTACACTGCTGTCGATATATCCAGTCGATGGTGCAACAGGATGTGGGACCATCATCTTGTGCTGTTCCTCAGTAGCAAACGTCGTATAAATGTAAATTGGATCAAGCTCAGCCGATCCGATAATCGGTCGTTCAAGTAATTCCTCAATCCGCTGGAATCGATCTTTGGTGACCCATTCTTTGCTACGATTGCCTTCAGCAATATCATCCGTACTCGCTGATGTAGCCACGTCAATTCGATATCCTTGCATCTTGCTCGTAACACCATAGCCATGTCCATCTGCAGAACTCCATACACTCACAAATTGACCAGGCACACTTGCAGTAACCTGGGCATGTGCTCCTGAGGATGGGGTGATCTTGTCAGGTTCAATAAAGACGTTCACCGAGTTGCGCAATAAGCTCGTCAATGATGATTCATATGTGGATAACAAAGGTCGAATAGTGACAAAGGATTGGAAAATTCGTCGTCGTAATGCATAATATTGATCGGTCAGTTTGATCTGGTATGGTGAGCACGGTGACAAGGTGGATGGTGAGAATGTATTAGGTGCCGTTGCAAGGAAAGCCAGGGTATTGTTGAGGAGTGCAGCGACACGTTTTGCAATGTCGAGTGTAACAAGCGTGTTGCTGTTATGTACAAGAAAGCTGTAAATAGAGCTGATGGCACATTCACGTGTGTGGAAAAGGAACGACCATTCAGGTTCTGCACGAATGGCATTAGCTTCCTTGCCAGTAGGCTTGGGTAATGCGTTCTTCCATAGCAATAGTAACTGCGGTAAATGCAACTTGACCAAGTTTGGCCCAAGACACATGAGTGCGCCCACAAGGATCCATGCCACCTGGATTTGTACACTGGCTACTTGTTGAGTCTTGCTGGGGTTCTTGAGAAGCTGTGTTGCAAGTGACATGGCCCGTGCACTGAGTTCAAAGGAGGTATAAATTGGCCGATCAGGGAAGACGCTAAGGATAGCACCTGCAGTGTATGCATACGCCAAAGTACGCTTAAAGAGATCACTTGTAGCCGTTGGATTAGACAGGTTGGACAAGTCCTTCTCCAATAGATTCAATGCTCGTGGAAGTAGATAGGGAAGATTGGAGGGTATTGAATGACACACACAACGAATGCACCAAGCTGCTGATGCTTGAACAGAAAAACTAGGATGGGTCAACAATGTGAAAACTGGATCGGCAACAACATCCTATTATCCTTTGATGATAAGTACGCTTGATAGTTGAAGATAGCGTTATTCCACATTACCTTGACTGCATTAGCTCCTCCTCCAAGTTCACATATCAAAGCAGAAATCAAATCCGTGGCACAAATCAATGCATGCTTGTTGGGTGGGGCTTGATTCTTCATTAAAGGTGGCCAACTCTTGACGAATTCAGACACCAGCAATTTGACTGCCATGGCTTGACCTTGTTCACTCAAAAGACGTTTGCCAATAGTATTGTGCAATAGGAAAAAGACTTGTGCTCTTGCAAAGGCTCCATCAGCGGCGACGAGATTGTGCTTTGTACCATCCAGTAACTCCCGTAAAACGTGCTTTGCAATGACGGCATAATTGGCTTCCACAAAC
This sequence comes from Lichtheimia corymbifera B2541, assembly GCA_000697475.1. NCBI lineage: Eukaryota > Fungi > Mucoromycota > Mucoromycetes > Mucorales > Lichtheimiaceae > Lichtheimia > Lichtheimia corymbifera. The sequence goes on from JNEU01001172.1 coordinate 63,913, forward strand.
TCTGTCCCAAGCAACACGAATAACGTAGCATACGTTTCAATAATGCCAATCTTGAATTCACGTGATACATTGGCCCGGTTGTAGTTGGTCGCCAGTAAACCAAGCATTTCATCCACACTCATCAATGTTGTCATGTTGGGTTGAACATCTGTAGCTGGTGTTGTGCTATCTTCTCCCGTAGTTGCATGCTTCACATTGGGTTTGTTGGGATCCACAGTTGCTGTTGTTTGGGTAAATGCAAGTAACGCAGCACACAAGGATGAAACGGCTCGTCGAACAGGAAATGTCGAATTGTCAAAGGCTTTGAGAAATGTCTGAAGCATATTTTCAACATCATGAGCTGTAAAGCTTTGTCGCGCATTTTGAATAACGGCTTGCATACACTAATCCTTGATATGTTAGGCCATCATATCGCCACCCTCCCTTATCCACCTTCCATATTATATACCTGTGCACATGCTATCCGCATCACCAATGCTTTATCCACTAAACCATTGCGCAAATGTTTGGCGAGTTCTTTCAAGATCGGCTCTGTTGCAGCTTTGCCGGCACCTTTCAGCAACATAGTGAATGCATTGATAGCTTCAAGTCGTAACAGGAGAGGATTCTATCGGTTCCTGAGTTAATCGATCGGAATGGAGCGGAAGCAAAGCGGAATAGGATTCTCTTACATTGCTTTGCTTGATAACTTTGGTAAGAATGTTGGCTGTCTCGGCAAACAATGAAAGCACCTTATTTCCACTTGCAAGCATGATAGCTCCTGTAGTTGATATTGCAGCTCTATATAAATCCACTCTCATTAGCTTACAATATCTCCCATACCATACCATACCATCCATCCTTTTATCTTACATCCGTGCTTCTTTTTCAATGTTTTTGTTGGCACTGATCAAACTATGGAGTGCTGTGACAGTATCAAAGAGCATCCTCGTATCGCCTCGTGTATAGAGAAGTACAAAGCAACGGCCGATCAGGAAACGAATAGGACGACGCGGCTTTGCTGTTGCAAGTGAAATGAGTTTGAGTAGAGTCTTCTCCAACTGAGGTTGTGCGCGTTTCAAGACGTCCTAGAGTAGCAGGAATGAGTCGTTATTGTGGTATAAAATGGGAAGGGGTTCCAAAGGGTGGTGGTGGCATGTACCAAATCGATAGTTTTGCATTCGCGTTCCACATGAGCTAGCCATTGAAGCAAATAGAGCTCTTGCTTGTCAGAGCTCTCGGAAGTCTGAAGTTTACGTTCATCGAGGGTGAAAATGTCGGGGATGCCTTGTGGGGAGGATGCCATCCCAGTCGTCGAGTAGAGAGTTAACGAGTGAAAGCTGGTTGCACTGAGAGAAACGTCGTTCGTCCAAGCATGGCTCACAAGGCTTTGATTTTACATCTCAGCTCTCTCTCTGTGTCTAGTAAAGGGACATCCACGTGAGCTTACCCTATCACAATAAAAGCGTTCTACACAATGGCAGATATGCCTTGGGTTGTTATGGTTTTCTTCTTATGGTGTGGTTGTCATTCTCTTGTTCATATCTCATTTCCCACACATACGCATGTTCAGAAATATATGTACTGCATAAAAATGAAGTCAAGTCTTGCTGCTGTTTATATCGCCTGGACTGCTTCAATCGATGGTACACCAACCTTTCATGCCCGACAAAACCATACAAGCTATGTACTAGTTAATGATGGCCTTAAATCACCGATTCATCATCATCCAAATCAAGGCCTCCAACCGTCGTCATGACAACAACAAAAAAATCCTACAACACCCATCCTTTGCTTCCAATCAACGCCAAGGAAAACATTCATGATGACCTGACAACTGCTTTGAACCACTTATCAATCATGACCCCCTTTCCATCATGATCGCTCCAAACCATGCCCATCAATGAATACACCCTGTTACATACCAACTCCCATTTGCAACAATATCCGGTAGAGACGTGTGTGGCGTTTGCGCATGATACTTGCCCAAACTGGTAATTCCGATTTTGGGATCCACACGCTTGCCATAGCTTTCTATCATCTGCTTAACTTAACAAGGCACACACGTGTCATCACGACACCTGTCACGACTGGTCTATGCTTTGAGCTGATTAAGGATACATTCCTAGGCGTGTTGGGGAAATGGACCGGTACCCATATCATGCCCTTCCCTCGTTACATTGTTGTTGTTGTTGCATTGTTGTTGTGAGAATACCATACACAAAGCTGATAATCGATGGCCGCATGATCACGTATACACATACGACAATGCTCGTCTTTTATGTTACATGGTATCCGGAACGTAAATAAATCGAAACTAAACGACGCAATCATGTCCTTTCTCACTCCCCCTTACGGCCTTTCTCTTCCCAACAAAATGAGATTCTCCCAAACTTTGAAAACTTCATTGTCGTCAGAATGGACATATTATTGTCTTGGTAATTATTACATTGGATAATGCCTTATTGTATCATAGCCTGACCATTGTATCCCAGCGTATGATGAGCTTAAAAGCATGTTGAAACAAGAGATGCATGAAGGACAAAGTACTTGGAACGAAGAGAAGGAATCGAGATTTGTTGAGCAACTTGAAAAAGAGCTGGAAAAGGTGCATAGTTTTCAGCGTGTCAAGCTGGGCGAGATCAACCGGCGTATTGATTCTGAAGCCCATGAAGTCGAAATGTTGTGCCGCAAACAGATGCCTGACGAAGACGAGTTTACAGCTTCGGAAATCGAATTAGGACACATCATTGCAGATGTGCATGACCTGGCAAAATATAGCCGATTGAATTATTCAGGTTTTCTATTGATTGTCAAGAAGCATGATGTGAGTAGTTATACTACACATATTTTTCAAACAGCAACTCATTTTGTATATCAAGAAATGCACCCAATGGCTGCTCAAGCCGATGTTTAGCGCTAGGCTCAATCGCAATCCTTTCCACAAGGAAAACTATGACGCCATGATAGTGAGGATTTCGACATTATACGATCGTGTACGTACCCGAGGCAGAGAACGTGGAGGAGATTCGGGTGCTGGTGGAAAGCAATCTGCCTTTGTCCGCAACACCACCAAATACTGGCAAGTGACCTTTGTGACACACAAGATGATGAGGTTAGCTTATGCATCATCTATAATAGGGTACATCCTGACAACATCACCGAGCTCAAGTTGATCATTTTAAAGCATCTCCCGGTGCTGGTGTTTAATCCAAACAAAGAGTTTGAGGCACAGGATTCAGCAATCACCAGCATTTATTTTGACAATGATGACTTTGACCTGTACAAAGGACGCATTGAAAAGAGCGAAGGTGCTGAAGCGATACGCATGCGATGGTATGGTGGCATGGATAACAACACAATCTTTGTGGAGCGGAAGACACATCGAGAAGATTGGACCGGTGATCCATCAGTCAAGGCACGCTTCCCAATCAAGGAAAAGTACTTGAATGCATTTTTGCGTGGGGAGTACACAACCAGCGAATTGTTTTCGAAAATGCGTGAACAAGGGAAATATTCGAAAAAGGAGATCGATGAAATGCAGCAACTAGCAGAAGAAGTGCAATATACTGTGCTCACCAAACGACTCCACCCTATGACGCGTACATTTTATAACCGCACAGCATTCCAACTTCCAGGTGACGCTCGTGTGCGGATTAGCTTGGATACCGAGTTGTCACTTGTGCGTGAGGATAACATGGATGATCGCATACGTGCAGGTTCCAATTGGCGTCGCACTGATATTGGTATCGATTATCCTTTCAAGCAGCTCCCAAATCAAGATATTTGCCGCTTTCCATATGCTATCCTCGAAGTCAAATTGCAAACGCATGTGGGTCAAGAGCCACCGCAATGGGTGGTGGATCTTATCAACTCGCATTTGGTTGAATCCGTCCCCAAATTTTCAAAATTCATTCATGGATGTGCCACCCTATTGGAAGATAAAGTTAACCTGCTCCCCTTTTGGCTACCTCAAATGGATGTCGATATCCGCAAACCACCTGCAAAGACGTTTTCTGGTGTCGCACGCCCTGCTATCACTGATAAGAAAGACAACGTTGCAGCTTGCAGTAGCAGCATCGCCTCGTCGTCTAATAACAGTGATGGATCAAAACAACATCATGTGCAAATCAACATCGACAACAGCCCTTATGTGAATGACCCATTACAAAAACCGGCTTCAGCAGCAGCACCACCACCACCATTCTTATTGCAAAACAAACAATCCTCACTGCAAGAGCCACAACAATCAACATTACACCAACAGTATTCATTGTTGTCACAGAGACTTGTTTCATTGTACATACGCTTGTTTCCGCATCATGCAAAAAATTGGCAAGCAACAGCAGCCATAAAGGATGGTGAAGCTCTTCCTTCTGACAGTAACAAGAAACGACGTCCACCAGTTATAGCCAAAGCACCACCAGCCAAAACATTCTTTGCCAACGAACGTACATTCCTTTCATGGATCCAATTCACAGTAATGCTAGGAGCGCTCGCTGTGGGGTTCTTGAACTTTTCAGATGTCAGCGTAGGTCGTGTATCAGCTGTAATCTTCAGTGTGCTAGCAATGGGTATCATGGCATACGCTTTATATAACTACCATGACCGAGCAAATCGTGTCCACAACAATGAGCCAGGCGAATACTCCGATAAATATGGACCATTGGTGCTGACTGGGCTAATGATAATTGCCGTTTCAGTCAACTTTTATCGTAAGTGGTGGTCATATTCAAGCGGGTGTGCTGGCTGTCCAATCTAACTTTTTCATTTACTGCTTAGTGCGCATATCCTTTGATGGTAGTGTGGAAAGGGATCATGGTAGAAGATGAGAAATGAGATCCAGAGTTCAATAGGAAGATGCATTTTGGCAACTAAAGCAGGTTCATGTGATGTCCCAGTAGTCGACAATGGGATCTCGATAAAACGTGCTGAAACCCGGTTTTCATGATACACGCAGCGGAGAATACTATTCTGAGTAATGCGTGGTAGTCATTTGTGTCATTGTTGTGGCATAAGAGTGAATGATGATGCGACGTCTCGTGGTTGTAAGCTGGACCTATTGTTGTGTTATGATGTATCAGACATAAACCATGACTTGAATGTCAGCTAAGCTTATCCAAATATTTATCTCTGCTAATAGGCCACGCTATGTATTAGCATTTACTTCTTCTTCCCCGGCCAAAGTGAAACGTCAATCTAGCCATCTCTTTCATTCTTGTCTTCTATTGAACGTATCCATTATTCTAAGCAAGAAAAATGTGCAACGAAGTTCAGCCATTGATACAGCAGCAACCATGTTTAACAACTGTTCAGCCTTCATATGGTGCATCCATCATCGATGATGCAGAAAAAGAGCACAGCAACCCCTCCTCAAGGACAACGTCAACGTTGCTATCGGATTGGAAAAAGTACATCTCAAGCGAAATACAAATTCTTGCACGGATGTCTACCCCGATTATGCTGACATATACATTGCAAAATTCATTTGAAGCATGTGTGGTACTGTTATTCGGTCGACTTGGTGCCAATGAATTAGCGGCTTCAGCTTTGGGAATCATGATTGCTTCTGTGACAGGATGGCTAGTAGCCATTGGTGGCACCACAGTGCTTGGTAAAATATCAATCACCGATCATTCGTTGACAAAGCGGCTCTTAATGCTTATATGACCTTTGCGTGTGTGCAGATACCTTAGGTTCTCAAATATGGAATGCAGAAGGCGATACCAAAGAACATCAATTTGACAAGCTTCTTCAGCGATCAATAGTCGTATTGACGATCATGTTTATTCCTATTGCTATACTGTGGTGCATCACTGAACCCGTGCTCTTATCCCTTGGACAACATCCATTGGTGAGCCAGTTGACTCAAGAATTTCTCAGATGGTTGATACCGGGTGTGTGTGTAATACAGCTATATGTGTGAATTTGGGTCATCGTCACTAACCAAGATAGTATTCAGGTACTCCTGCTTATATCGCATTTGAAGCAATGAAAAAGTACTTTCAAGTCACCAAGGGGAATAGTCATGTGAGCACCCTGATCTTGTGTATATGTCTACCATGCCACTTGCTGGTAGCATACGGCTTGGTGTTGCATTTTGGTTTTGGAGTTGCTGGTGCAGCCAGCGGCAACATTATCAATCACGCACTGGTTAATGTTTATCGGGATGCTGGTATATGCTGGTGGACGCAAGACAAGGCAATGGATGACGATAATACGACAGCAAGACAAAGATGATGATGATAGCAATATAGCTGTATGGCAGATTGTGTCACGTGCGATACCAGTGATTCTTATGCTTGGTACCGAGTATGTGGCATTTGACACAATGTCGCTTCTTGCTGGCACGATGGGTGATAAGGATCTTGCAGCCCAGAGCATTCTTACTATTGCCGATGATGTCTTATCCACTATTCCTCTAAGTCTATCGATTGCAACTTCATCACGTGTAGCTCATTGGATTGGTCAAGGACTACCTGCACATGCATACCATGCATCTCTAGCCAGCGTGATATTTGCCATTGGTACAGGTTTAATATTGATGATTCCGAGGATCATTTGGATATCTGTTCTCGTCTGATATATCGGTGGTAATGCTAGTGCAAGGCATTCTTCCATGGGCTGCATGCATTCATTTCATTGATACTGTGGCAGGTGCCTGCAATGGAGCAATAAGAGCTGCTTCGCATGGGTCTTTAGTCTTCATGGTACATATCGTATGCTATTGCATTATAGGGCTTCCAGTGGGTGCTGTATTAGCATTTGTACAAGATTTCGGTCTTGTGGGATTATGGATGGGTCTCTTCCTTGCACTATCCCTCGTCTCAAGCATCCAAGCTGTCATGTTGCTCAGAGTTGACTGGAAACATCAGACACACACATGTATATAATATAATCAGTTTGTTCAATAAAAGCATCTACTTGACTCTTCTTACTCCTCTACTACAACACCCTCCACCCACACAAAAGAAAATGGCATTCAACAACGACGACGATCGGGAATCTGCTTCTTTCAACGGCTTCATCTTTCAACATCCAACACAGCAATGGTCCTTTGACGTTGACAACTCCCATTCAGAACACCATTCAACAGACACACGCGAAGCATCACCCAAGTCTTCCGTGGATCAAGACACACGATCAGTCAATGAGACGCCTGAATCAGCAGCAGCAGCAGCAGTTGACAAGCATAATACCGAACCCACCAAAGATACATCATCATCGCTTGCCTTTTCACTGAGCCAGATGCATATCAACTCGAATCCTTCTTTCCCACCTCGCGATAACACCAGGCTATTCAAGTATCATTCTCGGAATGAAAGGGAATTACAGGCGTTTAGACGGCAACGCGCTCTCGATTTACAAAAGAAGGCACGTGAGAACCATAAAGCTTATCATCCTTGTTTGACTAACCATATATCAATATCAGATACGTGATACCAAGTTCAATCAGCATCGAAAGCAGCGATTTGTAATACCCAACGACGATGAGGATGAGGAATCTGAAGAAGCAAGTTCACACGATGAAGCACAAACATTGACATCTACCACCACATTGAAACGTTCACGCGATGATGACGATGATGGTGATATGGACGGTTCCAAGTTACTATGCTTCGATTCATATGCATCCACTTATAAAGGCAAAAACAAATCAAAGAACAAAAAGTCGGATCGGTAAGAAGCTAACCTAATACCAGGATTGTATATCATGCTGATTTTATTTACTAGTAGAGATATCAAACTCATGTATGGAGAAACGCTTATTGATATGCCAGAGGACTGGGAAGCCAAGTGGATCGTTATACCTTATCCTAAGGGTAAACGCTGCATGGTCAAGGCTGGTAATGGTAAGTGCTTATGCATGCATCTTTTTCGCTTTCTTTCTTACTCTTGTGTAATAGGCAAATCCCTGTCACTTAACAAATGGGGCAAGTAGCGTGGAAATCGTCCGCTGGATACAATGTTTGATTAATACCGGATGAATCTTTCTAGGTCGTGTGCAGAAACGATTCCAGTCAATGCTACCAAACGGGTCAAAATCGGATGGGTAAGTGGCTTGATCACAAAGAAGAACCATGCTTAACAATTCCATATAGCAAACAACATGGAAACAACTATAACGTGCTCGATTGTGTATACGATGGCATCCATTGGACCTTTTATGTTTTGGACATGCTCTGTTGGAAAGGCATAGAATTGGCGGAATGTGATACAGCCTTCAGGTAAAATTACTATACTCAATGTCACTCATTGTCACTGACTATTGTATTCAACAATAGACGATTCTGGTTGGAGACGCACATGATCCCGGATGAAATGGATTCTCCTACACCTGAAAACATGTTCTACAAGTTCAAGACTTTACGGCCTATTCCAAGCAAAGATGTCAAGGAGATGCTGCTAAATCCAGACGCATACTTGAAGGGGCGAGGTGACACGTTCGAGATTGATGGATTGATGCTTTATCACCAAGATTTGATCTATACTGCAAAAGAGACGCCACTTGTCAATTGGGTGCCTGTATCCGATTTCACATCATTGGCAAACGCTTTGTGAACACCAACACATCAGCAGCTTTCGACGCTTGCTACTTGCTACTACGACCGAATCCAACCATCCTATTGCTCTTTGCTTAGCACATTTAGCTACGATCACTACCACCATTACCCACAATTATGCAGCAATCATTGTACATTTCTATAATTGATGAGCAATAACATTACACAATGACAACCACCCATTATCAAAGCATCACCTTATCTGGCTTGATTGCCTATTTTGCATGACACATGATCCTTAAAAGTGCTGAAGCCCGGTGAATTAGCGACATAGGTAGAACTTGAAAGGGGATTGAACAATATTGGCTTGGGAAAATAGCATACCTATATCATCTCGCATTGAAGAACACTTTTTCCTACCAGTTCGGTACTTCTCAAAACACGCATGTTATCTTCTTTTTCAATGACGACTCCTAGTAATAGCTGTATTATGAGATACCTAATGCAAGAACATTAAGAAAATATATCCTGCTTTTGCCACACATCTTATCATAGTCTATACCTCATTTGGTCATATTTCAATGTCCTCATCGGCAATGAGGACCTCTTGGGCACATAAACTTGTGGAGACTGCCTTTTTAAAGATGCTGATGGCCGATGCATGTGTGACTTGACGCACGTGCAGCTTTTTTTCATTTCATAAAAGGTGCATGATATGAAAGGTGTGCTCGTCGTGATTGACCGGTGACACGGTCATCATGAAATCACAATTAGTGGTACATATCCAATGCATGTCAAGCGACAATACTGATGTCCCTCTCGTGGCTAGTCTTCATATTTAAGAATTGTCAGGGGGCAACGGTAGCCACCAGTCATTATTCCAGGAGCTGGGCTTGTGCAACAACAATAAATACTTGCATGCATGGGCGCGTGTCGGTGCAAAAGTTCTACTCAGTTGTCTTGCGGTCATTGTTTAAGGAGTTGCCTTATCATGTTAGCTATTGAGTGACCCATTCACCAGCTAACGACGATTGCAGGCAAGAGTGCCAAGATGTAATTAAGGTTGACTGGAAACAAGATTGCAAATTTATACTACACACCTGGCATGTTTCATTGTCTGCGTGTGTGCTTTCGTTGTATCGTCGCGAGTAACATGAAATGCAATAAAAGGAAAGTGAAGGACACAAAAAACCTTGTTCCTGCATCATGCTCGCCAAGCAGCGAGGCATTTACTTTTGCCGCATCATTTCTCCTTGATTCACAAGCTCAGCCGTTGTTGGGTACAAAAACCGGAGATGTATAAAAACAGGCACATATAAACATGCCCCCGATTTTGCTACTTTTTTTCTTTCTGCTTCAATTTTCGCCCACTTCTTTGTGACACACACGCACGCCGATGAAAATCTACCTCCCAGTACTCTTTTCAGCTATCGCTTCCAGTGGAATATGGGTCCACGCCGCAGACAACAAAACATCAACCAATACGACATCCGATGACAACGACAACAACGACACTATCTTATCCCCTCCACATAGATTTTGCGCAGATGATTTGGAAATGGTGTAAGAATCCCACTCTTTTAAGGCCCCAAAAACAAAAACACGATCCTGATGTTTGTGTTTCTTCTCCATAATAGGTTTGGCTTTGACGATTCTTACACTAATCTAATGGGTCCAAAGGGAGATGTGTGGACGTGGAATCATTTTCAATCAAACGATTCAGTGCTGGATGCCCCTATCCGGATTAATGGTGTATGTTGATGCATCACCTCCTTTATTTATTCACTAGTTTACTGATGATAACCTCGCACAGACTACAGCCCATGGTCCTAATTGGATTGAGTACTTGACAAAATGCTACGAAGGCTTGCCACAAGATTGTGAACCACAGCTATTTGACGTTGCGTATGGCGGTGCCAGTGTAGACAGCGACCTTGTACCACCTGCATATACACACATTGTCGATTTCATTCATCAAGTAAAACAATGGAAAGAATACATCAAGCCAGCTGTGACGTGGAAGCCAGAAACAACATTGACGGCCGTATGGTTTGGGTAAGTGTCAGATGTTTTGGTTCCTGCATCACCGGGTACTATGTACTACGACAGTATGTATCAGCCGACTAATGGCACATTACTACAGCATCAACGACGCTTTAAATTCATCGAAAACGAAAACATGGGTAAAGTCATCATCGAATAACCCTATTATTTCCATATTTTAACTTTATATGTAGATCGAGCTTGGCATCCTATTTAACAAGATCATGGACGTTTATAGCGAGCAATTGGTATGGTTCATATAAGCGCTATTCCGGTAGTATAGTAATGATCCAGTGGTGCTGACGCATGAAACTTATTGTAGGAAACCCTGTACTCTTATGGTATGCGCTCGTTCCTGGTTGTCAATGTGCCACCCATGGAGCATGCACCTGCCCATATTGGTAACCATACTATTGCCAAGGTGGTGAAATCTTTCAATGACTTGCTTCAAGCCCGTGTCGCCTTGTTCAACACCAAGCACAAAAACGAGGTCTTCGTTCACTACCTTGATGCACATCGACACTTCAATGAGTACCTCACCAATTCCTCTGGCCTTTTCAAGAACACAACCGGATACTGTGATGTCGACAAATGCGAATACCCAAATTACGAGTAAGTAACAACTGCTGATCTCCTATGTATTTTTCATTAACATGTTTCAAACATCATTGTAGATATTTCTGGATGAGTAAGCATATGCAATTGAGGGTATTGCGCTGATAAGAAAAGAAGACTAATGCTTGATTTTCGTAGATAACATTCATCCAATGTACCCTGTTCATAAGCTTTTAGCGGAGGATTTGAGCAAGGAGCTTAAGGAAGTTTCACAATGCTCTTCATTAATCTAGTATCTAGCAAGCATCTCGCTTAGGCGACTAATATCATAGAAATAACGACATGTGTACAGTAAACTTGATACCGAATCTCATCATGTAATGCGATCACTTCTTCTTGGGTGTGTTATGTTGCAATGTGCTCTATAAACGTATAAAAGTAAATCATGAGCGGTGGCCACACAGGTTATCAAATTCGACTTTTATATCAGCATCTATCAGCAATTTGCATTATCGTGTAACATCGGATCAACAGAAATATTGCCCGAAGGTAGACATGCATGTTACGCTAAAGGTAGACTTGAGGATGCAATAACCAATCATTGTCATTATTGACTCCTACAATTATGATGGTGGCTACTGAGGGTCTGCTGCCCTAAGGAAGCGAGCTTTGCCCTATACAACCAACCTGCTTCACACGCACCCGTCTAATTATACAAATTGCATGCCTACCTTGACTGTATCCTTTCGGGACGTTCCCGTGTTATATGATAACCCACATTTAGGTTTCCACAATTCTCGCTTATTTACTTATCCATGGGTATATATTGCCCTAGGATGATGCGGGTATGCATACCGGTCACTGTTTTTGTTGACGCACATGGCAGTAAACGTTGCCTAGGTTTGTATAAATAGAGAAGAACCTGACTTACACGATACTGTACAAACATCCGAGCGCTCTTGTGCTTGAGAACTATGCTGTAGGTGACAATGTTATGGATTCTACATAAGCCATAGATGGATATTTTCCACGGCCAATGTATAAAAATTCCCATATGCCTTCTTTGTTTGACTTAAAATGCCCATTCCCTTTCAAACATGTGGTGGTAAATAACGTATAGCGCAAGATGCTGGTTGAACAAGATCACGCGGTCACCATACGATTGTAATAGGTGTTATTGGCATGAACTGCTAGTTCCCGATCCACGATGTGTATAGCATTTCTGTTGATTTCGAGCGCTTTACGTTGTTTGGTTAGACCGGTTACAAGCCTTCTTGATTATCCGATCGCATTGTGAGATACACCTTACAAAGGAAACATGTATGTAGGCGATCACCACTAGTATAGGAGGATGATTGGCAGTGGTGCCACTGGCTTATACGCATGATCCAAAATTATAGCACGATATGATAGAGCAAATATGACATGGGGGTATATCAGAGAGCATGTTGTTTGTTTACTAGATTCTGAGCTATCTCGATAACGTTGATCGAACATCCCGGTTATGTACCATGTATGTATTGTAAAAGGCGGTTGCAGCATTTATGTATATGACAAGGCCAATAACGAAACCACAGGATCAGCACGAAATGGATAAGGTTGTGGGAAAACGCATGTACCCCGATCATCAACAAAGAGGCGAAGAACAAAGAAATGGAGTGAGAGAACCCATCACCTGCATATTCTCTATCAAATGCAAGCCATTAACGGCATTTTGGGAGATGAGGAGTATGATGCTACATGTGTGTGCGCCAAAGAAAACTTCCATCTTAGGCGGTGACAGGTCGTGGTGTCGCTAATCCCAGGTGACATCATTCTTTTATAACTCGATTTTCATTTGCAATACCAAGTGACCATGTTTCAAGTAATCCTAAAAGCTCGTTATAGTGGTTAATGTGCCATCTATTCATCAACTCTGTTAAAGCACAAAGCAAACCAAGGCCCAAACGATCTGCAGTCTACCTCGCTACTCGCTCAAAAGCTGCATAATGTATACAACCACAATCGCTAAGATGCCTATTAGCAGTGACTGATGGATGCGCAATCCAATAGATGCTCGTTTCGATCACGCTATTCTTCCATCCAAGGAACGATTCAAGTAGTACATGCCATGTAATCATTGTGTGTTTAGTAAATGTGAACTTTGACTTTCTTTCACGTTTAAGCGTCGGTTTATACATAGGTACTCGATCTTCATGTTGTCGGCATAACTTGATTGCGGGTGTCACGCATTTCTCCCATGACATCTATAGCCCTTGAGCGTTAAAATATTACCATGCATGGTGTCGTATCCGAAGTGATGAGCAGATTCCATAATTAGGAGCGCGCGGGGGTAATCATGGTTGTGTGTTTAGTAAACGGTTTGACCTTCTTTCTCGTGCAGATCCTGATTCTTATTGTATGCTTAGGTCCCTTTCATCGTACAACTTCAAACACGATCGTAAAATCACACTATTTCTCTGATGACATGTATAATGGGTAGGATGATAAACGGTCACCATAAAGCAGCGGTGTAAAAGGATGAACAACCCTCATGGCTGCTTATCATTATCAAATCCCATGTCTACCTTGATATGCAATGATTTTGAGAATTACTATACTCGGATGCAGGGAGTGAACAAACGCAACAAGTGAAGAAGTCTGATACGGTTAATGCATAAATATCCTACGTCGAGCCCACCTTTGTTTGCTGCTGTCATAAAAGAGTCATGGAGGATAACACTAAACCTTACAAAGGTTTATGTCGAGATTTCTCGGGTAGCCTGATCCGACCCACCGGTTATGGATATCATTGGTGCTTTGCGAAGAACGAGAATATTCATGATAGCCCAGTGTGAAAAGGTGCGACTGCTATCCTTGTATATACATCATCAATTGACTGTCTTTGCACATCCGTTTTTTGTGCATTTGAGGCGTTTTTAAAAGGCGCTTTGCATTCGCCTCCTCAAGACCGCGTGCTTGACATTCTTCTACTACTCTCCAAGAAAGAATATTAAAGAACAAATCATTGTATATGGCTAGCAATACTCTTTTCACCGGTTTTTCTTCACTCTCCTCACACTCTTTTTCAACCCATCAACAAATCAACTCACATTCTTCCACCATGCCACACCAAGATAACACAATACCATCATCAACTTCCTTCGTCGATCCAACAGCATATCCTGCTTACAACTTGTCACAAGGATATGGCTTTGAAGATTGGTCTTGGTTACTGGAAATGACACATCCAACAGATGCAGCATCAACAAACATGCCTCCTTTGGCGCCTACGACCAGTGTGATGAATAATAAGAGTCCATATTATGGTGGATCACAAGCACCAGATGTCATTCATAGCCATTCTACTGGATCAATATCGTCATCACAATTGAGTGAACCAATATCCACCTATGACACTCATCTCAAGCAACCCATTTTCCGACGACAGTCATCTTCTTCTTGCACAAGCAGCAGTTCTAGCAGCAACAACAGCAATATAAGTACGAGCAGCAGCACCAACATGGATAACCATAACATCAAAAGTGCCAATGGTGCAGGTAGTAGCAGGGCCCATCCATGTCCTTTCTGCTCAAGAACCTTTGCACGAAGACATGATCTCGAAAGACATACGCGTGTGCACACAGGCATCAAACCCTATGTGTGCCCATGCTGTTTGAAAGGGTTTCCTCGTTCAGATGCGCGCGGGCGCCATTTTCGAAACGAGGCTGCATGTCATTTTGGTCCTCAAGTGCTCGCCTGGATGAAGAGGAATATGCGAAACACCCTCTGAGATAACACAATCCTTCATTGCTCGTCTTCCCACTCCTTTTTGATTTTATTTGTTATTCTACATCTTCCGCACATTCAACATTTGACATGATGCGTATATGGAACACCTTTTCAGTTCTTTCCACTCATTCATTTATCCCATCCAATGTCCACATTTGACTGCATCTGAAGCTTCAAATCATCCTTATGAATCAGTGAACCACAACAACACACATTGATTGTACCTGTACAACATGTCCCATTAGTTCATCACATCCCTGCTCTATGTGAATTTCCTTTTGGAATAAATGTATCACGAGTCAATAGGGGCCCAAATAAAAACACAAAGAAATCAACGATAAGAGTATATTAAGGGGGTGGGGCTTGGGTACATGGTGGTGCAATCGAGCTGCCGAGTCACAAGATACTCCAGGTTTTTGGTATGCAGGCCCGTGCGTGTGCATACAAAGAACGGAACGCCACATCCGTAGTAGATAACGGTCGACCCTGCAATAAGCATCATGATTGTTGTTTCTTCAAGCATCACTTTTTGAGGTCGCCAAAGAGAACGAGAACACAAGTGGTGGGAATAGGGCGTGAAAAGGGGAAAGCTACATATAGCACATCGATGTGACATCTCTCTTTCTAATCCACCTATTCCTTTATTGACATTTATCCGTGCTCAATTTAAATGAAAAAGGGAGTATGCAGTGCTATTCCTTCCTTATCTATCGCATGTCCTACGAGGATTGTTTACTGCGGGTATATATTTTAACCACCACTGTACCCAGTACGACTTGGGCCATCCAATGGAATAAACAAGTCCATGCCACCTGATACAAGTATTTGGGCGAAAACACCGTCCATACAAATAAATGATAGCGAAGGAAGGTCACCGAGAACGAAAGCACCGTGATGAATATTGCGAATAATGCAGATTGTGTGATAATATAGTCGTACCACCGATCTTCTAGAGCCGATCGATCTTCCTCCTCATTATTTGGTTGGGTAGCTGCTCCATTGTCTATCACTAGACTCCAACCTGCAACGGCCCACCAAAGACTTGCTGACCAATTGGAGCAGAAGGTCAATGCACCGATGATGATAGTATCGTATCCATCCACACCAATGTATGCATTGCTAAGATCCACAGCAGCGAGCGAATTGGAATGACCAGTCATGAAAAATGTCAAGTGTGTCATGCAAGTTATTAACACCGCCAACAGCCAACCAGGGATATGTCGTTTAGGTTTTGGATCATCATCATCTGAGAAGAGTACTGCAGATTGCCATCGTCGCCATACATGGAATTGGGATGCGTACAATACAAACAAAAAAGCATTTTGTGTACGCGTGAAGAGGATCAACACAGGTGTGACGGCGTACAGCAATGCATCCAGGTAATGCCGTGTTTGTAGTGAGTGGCGAAGCGGCTCATCACCATCTTCATTTGCGTCTTCCCCTGCATAATATTCCACATCAGTCAATCAATGTTCTCCAAGTTTCTTTCGTCATATGTGATGCTCTCTCTCCCCCTCCTTACCTGTTAATTGAAGCACATTAGCACGCTCGGTCACGTATACGAGTGCTGTCAAGACGAGTACACTTGTTGCTGCATAATTGTACACCAGTCGACCCAGGCTAACCATATCCAGCTGTGCTGCAAACTCAAAGTGTGGTGACATCAAAACCCACTCCTTATAGACGTCAGGTATATCGTCATTATCTGAAATATCCGTACGCATCTTGTAAATCATGACCATCAATGCATATAAGCCGAACGTCAAAACGAATCCTAGCTTGCACAGCAATTGGATGTAGCCGGCACTAGAAGAAACGGACATGATCCCTTGATTGTTTGCAATGTTGATTTTCCATATTCTCGTAACACCGAGTGCAAAAAAGATCGACAACGAAAGGGCCAGCAAGTGCCATCGAATATAATCACCATCAGTCAACGTCTTCAATAATGTTATTTGCAGGCTGCGGTTGCCCCAAGCCATTCCAATTCGTATCAGAATCATTTGCAGAATACAAAGGGTGCCAAGTTGTAATCGTTTGGTGAATGGCTTCTCCATTGACAATAACCAAGAGCTATCGATATGATTTATGTTAGACGTTTTCCTTTTCCAACATCCCTATTATCCACACAATTTGTTTACCTTTCAATTGCAAGTAATAAAAACATTGTGGCTGTGCAATAATACCAAGTCATATGCTCTTCCTCGATGAAGCTGCTGGCAAACATGCTGACCATATATGCTGCAATCACGAATACTGCAAATGTTTTGCTGAACGGCATACGATGTGTGTGCACTCGGGTCATTTTCCATCGTTGCATAGCCCATTTTTGAAGCATCCAGGCACTGAAAAGAACAAGCAACACACCGGCGAACATGTCGAATACATTGTAATCACTTGCAGTGCTGGTGAGTCCGATTTGAGCCAATTCAATGAACTACAAGCATTGCAGTTATTACCTTGCATCCTGAACAATGAGAATTATGATTTACAAACCTTGAAATAGGCATCCATGGATAATTGTGCAGATTCCATGCTTGCTGTTTCCATGAACTGCTTGTGGTAATTAACCCCTCTGCTGTAAAACTTTCCTTCTGCATGAGGCAGCAAAGATGGATCTTCTGTGCCGTGGAGATGAGGGATAATATAGTCATCTGTGGTAGCAATCAGATTTCCCAGCTGATATGTGTTGAGTTGGAGTGCTCGGAGCAATAGTGATGGATCAGATTGCTTGAGGAAAAGTGATGGAATAACCTTCCCGACGCTGTTGCGTGGTATCGGGATACCAAAAAGACAAGAGAGGGTCGGCACCAAGTCCACCTGATCAATAACAGGAAATCCAAATGGTCCATTGTGGTAGTCTTTGTTGATATTGAATGATTGTTTGTGCTTGATTGTAGGGCGAGATTCAAAGCGTGGGCTTAAAAGGACAAGTGCCTTTAATAACATGTAAGTCACAATGCACTGTTATCATGGTCAGCCGAAAAGATAACTTACTGCTGATGTTTCACCAATAGAAGAGCCACCATGGTTTCCATCCTTTGAATATGAAATGTTGGTACATCATGGGTAACGCACAAAACGAAGACCATTTACCTCGTTCATTCCATGATCACCGCAAAGAACAATGAGCGTGCCTTTTGCGTCAGGATTTTGCGATATACGGTGTGCATCTTGTCGTGATACAATCTCATAAATATCTTCCACCACTTTATCCATTTCCTTTTGTTTTGGAAGCATCAACGGGCTGCATAAAGCTGCATTAATCACATGTACCGTATACAAAAGTTGATTCTTACCTATATGGTCCACCCAAATGGCCCACATGATCCAACCCAAGATAATGAAAAATGACTGCATCCCAATCTTCCTCGGAAAGAACAGGTTTGATATGGCGTGTCACATTCAAGTCGACCTCAACTGTATCCTAGTTAACACCAATTAATCTATTATTTCCCATGTACGCCACAACTGATACTTACCGACACATAAAACGAGGTCGTGCCATCATGTTTGGTGAAGGTGCCTGGAAATAGCCTGATCCATGTATCATCTCCAAAAAAGTGTATCGTCTTGTTTCCTGACATCTTGAGCTGATGCACCCAATTATCATGATGTCGCAAAGATGAGCTGGTGTCTGACTCGGCAATATTGAGAATAGCATCCAAGAAGCTTGGTATGGTTCCTTTGGTATTTGATGATCAGCCCCTAGAACGTCCCTGCATGATTTGACAACATTGTTCTTACCTGTGGTGAGAGCTTTAATTCGCGGCATTGTCACGGTTGGAGCTGTCGCTTTGGCTGTAAACGCTAACGCACCACCATCCATGATACGACTAGAAATATAGCTTATTGAGCAACATGTAATCCATAGTGATGATATGAAATTACCTCTTGACAAAGTCAAATCCTGAATCTTCACCGAGAATGAAGTCGCTATAATGCATGTGAGATACTATTCACCAGCACCAAACTTGTATACATACTTTCGAAGTGCATCGACCACCATGAATACCAGCCGATCGTACTCTGGTTCAATGATGAGCGGATCGCGACTTTGGTTGGGCCAGGATGGGGTATGAGAGGCATTGTTGAATCCAGGCAAATACATCTTGTAAGGGAAGAAGCCCCTAGCAAACAGGGCTATGCCAGCCAGCTGAACGATTGCCAGGAAGCCTAAAAACACCAAGGGCTGGTGGCATGGAATCCGCATGTGCGCGTTACGAAAAGGTGTTGTGTCAGGGCAAGAGCGAAATTGGCGGTACTATCCTGCACATAAATGGATATTGTAATTGTTCAATCACGTGCTCCTGTTGTCAAAAGCAAGGTGGGTCACCAAAGTCACCACATAATCATTACAATAGTTATATAGACAAGACATCAAAATATATCAATAAAGCAAATGTTTGTGTAAAGTGAAGCATGGGTATATACAAAGTTGAAATGCACTTTATTGACAAGGATACAATTTAATTGAGTCCATTTAGTGGGCAGCAGCAGCGGCAGCTCTGCGGCGATCACGCTCTTCAGCAATGGTGAGCTTAACACCCTTACCCTTGGGAAGAGAGATCCAGGGCTTGTTACCGGCACCAATGACGAAGACGTTAGAGATACGGGTAGCGAAGACACGGTCGAGAGAATCCTTGACGTGAACAATCTCGAAACCACCAATGTGCTTTTCACGGTGGGTGATGATACCAACACGACCAATGTTACGACCACCAGTAACCATGCAGACGTTGCCAACATCGAACTTGACAAAGTCAGTGATCTTGTTGTTCTCTAAATCGAAGCGGACAGAGTCGTTGACCTTGATAGCGGGATCGGGATAACGCATGGTGCGGCCATCGTGGGTAACAGCGTAAGGGATGCCCTTCTTGCCGATGGTGATCTTCTTGACACGGCACAACTTGTACTTGGCCTCCTCATCGGTAATGCGGTGGATGGCGAAGCGACCTTTAACGTCATAGACGAGACGGAAGTTTTCACCAGTCTTTTCGATGGAAATAACATCTGAAAATGACCAAGCGAAAAAAAGCATCCGAGATTCGTCAAAGCTCTCGCCATCAATCACACGCTCAAATACAATATCCCACCACCCTTCATTTTCTCATCCTTTCCAACAACAATGACTTACCCATGAAACCAGCAGGGAAGGTAGAATCAGTGCGGACCTTGTGGTCAACCTTGACCAAACGTTGCATAAGGATAGCTTGGACTTCACGGCCGTTCAAAGCATACTTCAAGCGGTTACGCAAAAAGATAATGAGTGGCAAGCACTCACGGGTCTTGTGAGGACCAGCGCTGGGCTTAGGAGCGTACGAGCCTAGGCATTAAACAAGTGAGTGACATGTTGAATCACGTGCTTCAAGGGATTCAGTACAGCAAAAATCGAGTCGTCATTGATATCGGACTGTTGAGCTTGACATAATTTTTTGCAATTCATCACCATCCCAAAAGTGAGCAAATGAAAACAAAATTCTTACCGAGAAGCTTGTCAAGCATCCAGTGCTTGGGAGCATTCAAACGCTTCATATGCTTTTTGGGACCACGAGCCTATCCATGACATTCATCCATCCGTTAACACATTCATCCATCAATCATCCATCATCTAATCCAAGCAGATGCACTTGATGAAGCCTGTTTGTACATACCATTGTTAATGTAGTTAAGAGAGAGAGAGAGAATGGATTCCTTGGCTTGCAGCAGCAGGTTTTATGAAATTATTCTCTCTCCTCCCTCCTCCGACAAAAAGCCACCTTCACCCATCTCACTTGCCGACCTATGTAACACAAGAACAATAATGAGCCCATACTACAGCTTACAACTCCCATTGATCCACAGGTATAAAGGTACATGCTTAAATCGAATGTGCTCTTTGTTTATTAACGGCTCGGTTGGAAACCTCGGTTTCTCCTTGCATGGCTTAACGTATAGCCTCTTCTATATCTGCATCTAAAAACCTCATAATGAAGCGTGTGGTTTTCTAATGAATGGAGATGATCAGCATGACTCAGAGAACCTTCTTACCAAGTTTCAAGGTTTAGATGTGGAATCCCAAGGTAATTCATATTGTAAATAATCAAAATGGGAACTCGTGGAACGACATGCTGATAAGACCTCATCACACGAAAGAAGGGAGGTGTATTATACTATCAAATCCAGTTTTTGTTCAAGACACAATGCACCTACATAGTATAAGACTCTTTGTCTTTCTCTCCGCTCATGCATTTGCTATACCATAAATCATTCTACTATAATACAATGCACACACACACATGACGACATACAGCTCAGGAAGAAGATCTCTCACATTACTTGGAAATGGTCACCAACACAATATGGCATCTGCTAAAGTAATCCTTTAATCCTTTAATCCAACATCATTCACAAGAGATAGATTGGGAGGTGTACAATGAATTACTCCAATTGAGGTGGGGGGAGGTAGTGGCAGTATTGTGCAAAGGTACATGATGGCGAATTATATGATGCATGACGTGTCAATCGTGAACTTGGATGGTGAAGAATGTACACTGGTTGACCGGTTGCAGAGAGGATGATGGTAGTGGTAATTGGATGCACCTCAATCGTTCAGGATGATGGCATCGAGCATACTGGTCAAGTTGATAATGGATACACTCTTCTTCGACCCATTGTATATATCCAATTCCTTCCATCTCATGCACAAAGCCAATATCCATATCCGTATCCGTATCCATAAGAAGTCGTATGTATTGAAGCAAAGTGATGCACGTAAATAAAGCTGTCCTATACAATGGCTATCTGCTTCCCACGTAACAAAGGCTGTAAGGCATGTTGCCGCAAACGACTTGAAGACATTGGGGGGTAAGGGCCTTGCTAATAGCAACTGCTGGAATTGATGCTGTAACGATTGGTTGTGGCAGAAGAGTGTACAAGAGAAGGGAAAGTGTCAAGGAACGCGGGTGTTGTAGTGTGGTGCACACGCCATGGACTCGCCCATTCAGTCCAAGGCAATCGGATCAAGACAACTGCAGCATTGACATGATGGGTTGAAGCAGACCAATCGTTTGCAGGCTGTAGTTGTATTTGAATGGGCAACAATTGAGAATGGGTAGAAGAGGGAAGTAGCTGGGGGTGGAAGAGGTGGAAATTAAATCTGTCAGGCAGTCAGACATATATCCACATACACTGATATTAATGCGTGATATTGGGATCGCCTGTCTCGAACCTCAAACTTTCACACAATATGCTCTAGGTCATACTGAACAACTTTGTCTTAATAACGAACCCACACTTCATTTAAAAATTTCGAAAGGGAGAGCATAATGTGGGATTGACTATAACGGATGGAAATTGGGAAAGCGCCGGATTTATGAAAAAGTCATTTAGTATGTAGTTTCTTGGGATTCCCCATCTCGCACTTGAAACTTGGTCAGAAGGTACTCTCGCACATTCTGATCAACTTCATTCATTTAAAAACCGCATGGTTCATTATGAACATTTTGAATGCGGGCCAGCCCAAATGTAGGAGAAAAGTAGGGTCGGCGCTCCTGTTCCCCGAGATTGCTCACCTCGAACCTGAAACTTTCACACAACATCCTTTCGACCACGCCGAGCAATTTCGTTCTCATAAAGTCCCCAGAGTTCATTATGAAAAACCTTGAATGTAGGAGAGACGACGAAGGGATGGTAACATAAACAGGGTGTACGGCCGTGCGCGCCGATATTGCCCATGGCGACCTCGAAACTTGGCCAGGAGGTGCTCTCGGGCATGCTGATCAACATCGTTCTCATAAAGCCTCTACACATCATTATCTATATTTGGAGAAACAGGCACCTTTATGTTTTTACATATGATATAAGCGTGATGCTACATGACAAGTGGTCTTTGTTCATTGTCAACTAGCTTGACCCTGATAGAGCGGAAGATGCAGACGGACTTCTTTGTGCTACACAGCTCATTTGCATGATACTTCCCAATGAACAAACACCGCCTTTCCTATGGTATCACGCTTACAGTATAGGTAAAACATGAAGGTGGCTGTTTCTCCAAATATAGATAATGATGTGTAGAGGCTATATGAGCACGATGTTGATCAGCATGCCCGAGAGCACCTCCTGGCCAAGTTTCGAGGTCGCCATGGGCAATATCGGCGCGCACGGCCGTACACCCTGTTTATGTTACCATCCCTTCGTCGTCTCTCCTACATTCAAGGTTTTTCATAATGAACTCTGGGGACTTTATGAGAACGAAATTGCTCGGCGTGGTCGAAAGGATGTTGTGTGAAAGTTTCAGGTTCGAGGTGAGCAATCTCGGGGAACAGGAGCGCCGACCCTACTTTTCTCCTACATTTGGGCTGGCCCGCATTCAAAATGTTCATAATGAACCATGCGGTTTTTAAATGAATGAAGTTGATCAGAATGTGCGAGAGTACCTTCTGACCAAGTTTCAAGTGCGAGATGGGGAATCCCAAGAAACTACATACTAAATGACTTTTTCATAAATCCGGCGCTTTCCCAATTTCCATCCGTTATAGTCAATCCCACATTATGCTCTCCCTTTCGAAATTTTTAAATGAAGTGTGGGTTCGTTATTAAGACAAAGTTGTTCAGTATGACCTAGAGCATATTGTGTGAAAGTTTGAGGTTCGAGACAGGCGATCCCAATATCACGCATTAATATCAGTGTATGTGGATATATGTCTGACTGCCTGACAGATTTAATTTCCACCTCTTCCACCCCCAGCTACTTCCCTCTTCTACCCATTCTCAATTGTTGCCCATTCAAATACAACTACAGCCTGCAAACGATTGGTCTGCTTCAACCCATCATGTCAATGCTGCAGTTGTCTTGATCCGATTGCCTTGGACTGAATGGGCGAGTCCATGGCGTGTGCACCACACTACAACACCCGCGTTCCTTGACACTTTCCCTTCTCTTGTACACTCTTCTGCCACAACCAATCGTTACAGCATCAATTCCAGCAGTTGCTATTAGCAAGGCCCTTACCCCCCAATGTCTTCAAGTCGTTTGCGGCAACATGCCTTACAGCCTTTGTTACGTGGGAAGCAGATAGCCATTGTATAGGACAGCTTTATTTACGTGCATCACTTTGCTTCAATACATACGACTTCTTATGGATACGGATACGGATATGGATATTGGCTTTGTGCATGAGATGGAAGGAATTGGATATATACAATGGGTCGAAGAAGAGTGTATCCATTATCAACTTGACCAGTATGCTCGATGCCATCATCCTGAACGATTGAGGTGCATCCAATTACCACTACCATCATCCTCTCTGCAACCGGTCAACCAGTGTACATTCTTCACCATCCAAGTTCACGATTGACACGTCATGCATCATATAATTCGCCATCATGTACCTTTGCACAATACTGCCACTACCTCCCCCCACCTCAATTGGAGTAATTCATTGTACACCTCCCAATCTATCTCTTGTGAATGATGTTGGATTAAAGGATTAAAGGATTACTTTAGCAGATGCCATATTGTGTTGGTGACCATTTCCAAGTAATGTGAGAGATCTTCTTCCTGAGCTGTATGTCGTCATGTGTGTGTGTGCATTGTATTATAGTAGAATGATTTATGGTATAGCAAATGCATGAGCGGAGAGAAAGACAAAGAGTCTTATACTATGTAGGTGCATTGTGTCTTGAACAAAAACTGGATTTGATAGTATAATACACCTCCCTTCTTTCGTGTGATGAGGTCTTATCAGCATGTCGTTCCACGAGTTCCCATTTTGATTATTTAGAAGGTAGCTATTTATTATACAGCGGGAGGTGATGATATTCACTTTATAATTGCTATCACTACGATGGTGTTGATTTTGGCTTATTGTGAGGAGGAACACAATATATAGCGGTATGCTTCTTGGCGTTTTTTCCACGAGATGACACTTGCTGCTCCTCTTGTAACAACCCAATCAAAGCATTTGATCGTTCTGGCCCAAGTATCGAGAAATAAGATACCATCAACTTTTCTTCTTGATCGGATAACAAAGGTCGTAGTATGGCACGCCGCTTTTGACCACTGGCCTTCCTCCACTTAACAAGTCTCGATCTTAATTGAGTCGCGGCAAGCTCACGAAACATTCGACGTTGACGGGCATCACGTAAACCTTCAATGATTTGTAGCATAAACACGCGGATAGATTCGCTCAATTCGTTGTCATCATCGTCGCCCACGTATAGGATAGATTCACACACCAAGCACAACGTCAATAGCGATAGCGCTTTCCTGGAAGCCATCTCGTCGTTATAGAGTGGATAGAATACATCAACTACTACGACTTGCTGTGCAGAAGCTTGTGGGTTTTCCATGTCGTATTCTTCGAGAGGTTGATCTTCGCCATCATAAATGCCAGCCACGTTCTTGCTTGCGTATGGATCCATGTACATGTCATCGCGCACGCTATTCAAACTTGGGTTCTGTGCATAATGGGGGAAAGGATCTGCCCAGTTGTGTATTCCCTGAATGATAAAGTTAGCTCAAACCATTGATGTATAGCCCTATAGCCAACCTGTAATATCCTGACAATGCAATTGACAAAGTATGCTTGGGAGGTTTTTGATGCATCAGAAGGGCACTTTTTTCCGAGCAGATTGGTGCAATAAAGTACTTTGTAAAAGATCTTGGCATCTATGCTACTTTGTAAGAAATGGATTATATCCCAAACAGGAAGCTTCCTACCTCTTTTCGTGAGCATCTTGGCAAATGGGCTCAAAGCATCATCGGTATATGCAAAATCGACAACCACGTGATGTGCGTCAAATGAGTCATAGAGGTGGTCGAGAAAGTCGACTAACAATTGCTCGTACTCAACGCTGACGCTAAGCGATAAGCTGGGGAAAAGACTTTGGTAAAGATGGTGTGTCACGATCGTATCTTCCATAGGGTGTTGGCAAAGAGTCTCCAGATGGTGTTTCCACACATGCTTGGTCTAAGGAGCACAATTAGTACCAATATCATTCGGTAGAGGATGGATCAACCCACCGAAAAAAGCTTCTCTGTAAATACTGGCGATAACTTGCATGCATCGAATAATACATCCCAACATGTTTGGTGTGCGTGCGACCTGGTTCCATAAAGGCGACAAGTGCCGTCTAGGGTATCAACCATGGGTTCAAGAGATCTCGGTATAGATAATTTCGCTTTGGTGGGGTCATGTCGCATTTGCAATGTAAATTGAAAGTCGCTCCATAGCATACATGTCCTCCAATCTATGGGTTGAATCATGTTAATGAAGCCCTTGAATGGGTATCGTTCATCGTGCATAATGCAGTACATACCATAATTCATTTCAAGTTGAGCGAATATTCCATTGACAGCTTCTTCAGAGGAAACGATATCGGTGCTTTGCATCAGAGCGTGTAACGTAGTTTTCAAGAGGTTGAATGCCATTTCCAATAGCTGTATCGAAGGGGCTGTTGATTGTCGTAATGTATATCTGGTTTCCAGCACTTCCGTCAAAGCAAAACATAAATCAACTGGTGCTGCATTGGATAAAACGGCTGACTTGATCACGTTTGCATCCCTGAATCTCTTGTGTTGCACCTTATCGCTTCCATAAAGGGCATCGAGCATTCGTAAACCCAATTCCATCATTGTCCACTGGTCATCTCTTGCCGAAAGTAATAAAGGAAGCTCATCGACAATGAAATCCGTAGAATCGAATAAGACATTTTGGTCGGTACGCACGTGATCTCGAGGAATAAGGATGCCAGGATATTCTTCAAAAGACGAATTCTGTACACAAAATGAGCACCTTTCACTTGTAATGATGTTTACTTTACTTACCGGGGAGCTACAGCACATTTTAAATAGTGAAGCAATGGCCGATACGTTGATACGTAGGAAATCCAATTCTGACTGTGATATCAGAGCTTGCAGGTAGTGACCAAGTAGCGTTGCACTCTTTCCATCATGCGAGATGCCTAGCTTGGCGAGGCCACCGAGTTGTCGTAATACTGGTATCATTGTCTTTTGCTTGTCTTGATTCACTACGCACTGAGAAGCAATCTCGCTGATAACTTTGTAAGGCCAAAATATTGAAAGCTTCACGCCATTAGTAAGACACGGAAATCATTTGCCATTACTCCACTTCACGTACCACTGTAAGACCTTTTGTAGCATGATCCCAACTAACATGCTTATTAGAGCATTGGTTGAGAAGTCTGGTAAGCTCGCCGTTAAAATCCAGCTCCTGGAAGTCATTGAAGAGGTTGTATTCCACACCATGGTATAACGTCCTATTAAAACGCGTTATTGATATATACCCTTGGCGGCTGAAGATGTACTTACATGTGCTGAAAGATATAATTCCGGATCGCCATTAGCTCATTCTTGTTGTCAACGCTCTCTAGCAATTTACGAAAGAAGCGGCATAATTGCTCCAGCTTTGTTTGCGTTAATAAATGCCCAACAGAAATCCAGATCGCCACTACTTACTTTTACTTGCTCTCGTTTCTGTGCGGGTATCCGATATAGCGCCTTATAAAGGTTATGATAGCAATCAACAATCATATGATTATCTCGGATGATCGCCACAAAGATGTCCATGACATTCGGATGTGTCCATTCACTGCGCAAGATAGATAAGCCATTTCTTCGCCGGGAGTATTGATGGATATTCACTTACTCAATCCAAAGATCAGTGTATTGCACCATCAACTTGAGAATAGATTGCCATGAAGGGTACCGATCATGTAAAGCTTTCAGGCACTGTTGTTTGCAATGCGATAAGGCGTCATTGTTTTGAGATAATTTCTGCTGAAGGTCATCGAATACGTGATCTGGTAGTATATTGATATGATCCAAGCATTCCTTGATGGCTAAGGATGGAAATGGTCGTGATATCTCTTGCATACGCTCACACAAGAGGATGAATGCCATGGTGTGATCATCGTCTCTCCATTCTTCTTTGATGTTGGTGGTACTATAAATCATCCTTGAATACTACTGCCATCACTCTACTGGTATATGCTTACGTTTTGTTTTCTTGGGTATTGACATGAATACGACGTCGTTTATGCTGTAACTGGTTGTCAGGTACTTTTGATGCAAAAGAGCTGGGAAGGCAAACATCCTGGACCCTTAAAAGATAGATCTTGCGACTAGACTTGCACGTTTTCAATTGCTCCGCAAGCAGCTTCTGTAACGTGATGGCCTCGTCTCCTGAAGAAGCAAATTGGCCCGTTGTGATGAAAGCAATAGCATCCATGAAATCTTGGTCGAGTGCTATAGCATTGGCGATTCTCATATAGGGCACCAAGAAACGAGTGGCATGTCGATCATCAGAACTCATCATCTCTTGAAGTACTGCTAAAGCATCCTAAACAACAAATGAATGAGTGTCTACACAAAGAGCGTACATGCTATTCAACTTACTTGATATGGTAATAGGTAAACATCTCCCATGATATGAATGAAAAGATCATTGTTGTCCATCAATGCCAGGAACTCTTTTGTCGTAATTCCACGTTCGAATCGTGATACAGAGAAATCAGATCGGCTAACTTCGTGTTACATATGCGTCAATAGCAGGGTCATGTGATAAAAGGATATAAACAACCTACCATCTTTAAAGTGCCATGCGCGAAATAAGACTCGACTTAATGCGACACGTGCGTCAGAGGAGTGATCATAATATTGGAGTGTTGACCGGAAAGTATCTTGCAAGATATCCGTGGCAGCGTTGCTGGAATAAAGCGTGCAGTTAGCGTGTGTGTGTCATAGCTTTGTTGGCACTTTTTATCCCACCTTGGTACCCGTGTCAAATACTCGAGTGCACCGTCCAGATCAGCCTATCTTTTGCATTAGCCTATTCCAATGTCTACTACCATTGGTGAACTTGCCTGAAAGACAGCCTCCATGGCAGTTGATCTCGAAAGTTGCATTGCTAAAAGAAGAGGACAACCGTCGTCAGACCACTACTCCGCCTTTCTCTTTTTCTGATCATGGATCCCGTCATAGCATACGTACAGGCCAATGTTGATGCCATTCCATTCAAGTCCTTACAAGCAGACGAACCCGAGCCCACAAATGAAGAAAAGATCGCGACTATGGCAAGAGTAGCCGAGGGAGACCCAGGTTTATTTCTTAGTCGATGGGGACAATATCTACCACGTGCCATTCTCGAATACTTTCAGCCTCTACGCGGTATGTTGTATAATCAAACGAGCTATCTAAAAAGCACTGACATTGAGCAATATTCAGATCTTGATTATGAGGTTGACTTTTATCTACAACGATTGATGGATGAGCCAAGCAAACCACAACAACGCATTGTCAGCAACCGTCGATATGAATACCTCAAACGACATCTTCGTGAATCCTCCTACTTTTCTGATGAATCTATGCAACAACGTGAGCCAGTATTATATGAGCAATACGTGGGTCAATATCAATCCGAACAAGAAAAAACGATGCCATTTGCCAATGATGTTACCCTTGTCCAGCGTGTACTTAGTAACATTGATCGGCATTATGCAAGTGAACAAGTCCGAAAACAGAAAATCATTGAAGAGGAGCAATTTGAGGAAGAGGAAGAAAGCGAAGACGAAGATGAGGATGTTGTCCAAGATATTCCAATGTCTGATGATCCTACAGGTTCTTCACCTTCAAATCAGCCAGAACAAGATACTCAACGTGATGAGGCCGAGTTCCGGGAGAGTCAACGTCAGGAGCTGATACGCTTACTAGAAGAGCGGTTTTTGGCAGGGAAAGATGTAAGCGATGATACTTTAACATTAATGCCTGCGAATAGGCTGTTAACCCTCTTTTTCATTAGCCTGAATTTGATTACAGCAAAGTGGACATGAATGAGGTATATACATAATAACGCTTGAACCACATGTCATCAAGGGTACTCAATATCCATATTTGTTTTCAGGCTTATGATGATCTCACACAACAAGGCCAAGATATGGAAGATCGATATTTCGATGAAGAAGAACCTGGAATTGGTACATCTACACCACGCTCCACTGTGTACACTGGCGAACTTGATTATTAGTCATGCATAGTATTTTTTTTTATTCCAAAGTGTAATATAAACAACATGGATTGATTATTGAACGTGAAGCATCATATGTATAATCTTCGGTTAACAAGATTATGGGGTGGTGGTTTATTGTTGTACTGGTAAATCCACTGATTCTACTCAAAGGTTTTCCTCCAAGTACCGCTTCGAGGCACTGCACCAAAGAGTTCTTCCGTTTCATCATTGTACGTATTGGCAGCCAACACATGAGGTGGAATCATGGGCCCTTTGTCATCCTCATCATCTGAGGCACTATGGGTTGGTGAACCATCCTGCCTTAATAAAGACATGCGTCGGCTGCTTCGAGTATCCAGAGATTGACCCACAAGTCCATCCAGCTGAGGACGATGCGTGGTACGGGTAACAGCGATTGATTTGCGGCGTTGTTGATGTGGTGGGAATAGCAGGGATGCTTCCTGATCAGCAAGGGAAAATCGATCAAAGCTGACAAGGCTCTTTGCTTGTTGATGTTGTTGATCGAGGCGGGGATTTTTCTGTACACTGCTTTTTACGTTTGTAGGATCTTGATCAGCAGGGTTGACGGCGTTCTCATTGAATGATCCTTGGGTAAATTTGGGTGTATGTTGCTCATAGCTGATAGCAATAGGTACTGAGGTAGCATAGGCAGAAACAGATGTCGATAATGGATCTACAACAAAAAAGGTTAGATCTTGTGATCAACCATTGCATTGACAACATCCTTTTTTTTTACCTTGATCATCCTCTTGCTCGATATCAATGTTATCCTCTCCTTCAAATCCTGAGATATACTTGGTACTGGATCTTCGTTTGCTCCATGTAGGCGTTGATTTGCCTTTGCCTTTTTCATCTCCTTGCTTCTCCGCGGATACCATATCCTCATCCAATTCGAACATTCCTTCGCTATCCTCATCTGAAGAAAGTGGTTGATCTAACATTATAATACAGTGAATATATGATTCACCCATCATCCTCCAGGGATCCTTACCTTCATCATCTTGTGAAACAGGGTGGAATTGTTTATCTTGAAGGCTGGATGAAATATGATGTTCGTCTAGAGCAAAGCTGGATGCACGAAGTGATGAAGGTTTCACAAATGACCGGCTACCAGAACGAGCTGATGATGCTGCAATGCCAGTAGATGACGATGACGGTTGTTGTTGCTGTCGCATTCCATCATGTGCTTCAAATCGGACAAAACTCCTTGATAAAGATTCGGAAGTATCTTGATCGTGACCTTTCTCCTGTTGTTCTTGCTCGTGCACTGTCCTTGATACCTCCAACATTTTGTGCCATAAAAGTTGTCGATCGTATTTTGCCTTTGCTGAGGCACGTTCGAGTGAAGCTAATTGTTCCTGCCGATAACGTTCAATGCGTTCGTCGGTTTCTGATTTCATCTGATTCAGCGATCGTTCCAATTGCTGGCTGAGTTGAGTATGCTGAGAATATAGCTCGCCTGGTACACTGGCTATAGAAAAGAAATCATGCAGGGGAATAATAATCAACGCATGAGTCATACTAGGTCACATAACACCCTTTCACACACACACCTTCCAAGAGCATTTACCTTCATCATCAGCCGAGATTTCTGTTGCATCAGTGTATAGTACAATACCAAAGTTGCTTGAATAATTGGTATGTTGCTTAAGCTTGTCAATGTCTTCACCATACTATGATCATATCCATTAGCTACCAGATCGCTTCCATATAGTACCTTCAATAACTTACAATTGTTTCCCTGTGAATAATCACACGATCGCCTTGTCGATAGAGATCTTGAGCATCCACAGGATAGACTATAGTAGGCTTGGTAGGTCGTTGTATAGAATAAACGTCACCGGTGGTGCAATTCAAGCAAGACACCGTCATCCAGTTGTCATCACGAGCTCTTGTTCGAATGAGCGTGTTGTATTCCTGTTTACACGAGATTAGAGAGTCAAGTCATAGGATCAGTCGGCATCAATATCTTACAGATTGTACACCACCCATACCGAGCTCAAATTGCCAGCCTTCCAAATGAGGATCGCTTAAACGAATGAATGCAGCTGCCCGGTGAGCATCGTGGCGATCTGAATAGTAGTTGTTTGCGAGGTGAAGACGGACATTTAGGCAGGCGCAGGAATAAACGACATGACCCGACATTGTTGAGCGGTTTGGTGGTGTATCAAGGTCAAGAGAGGAGGAGTATAAAAGATCAAATCCATGCGAGAGAGGATGACGCTGAACATGAAAAACATCCCAACGCTATCTTTCTAATATTGCTTTCGTCATGAAGAGATCCATGTTTATTTGTACATTGCCACATTACATAGCCGTTATATTCTTCTTCGTCCCACCCCATATCGACAAAGAAGAGGATCATTGTTATAGTAGATCGGGGTCCTCATTTTGTTATTGGATCCAAAGGCATGAATGACGCATCATTAGCTATAAACCTTGTTCCCCCTCCCCTGGTGGGTGAATGTTACTTTTTTGGGGGTGATGGAGGAGGTGTACGTGTATGTGTGGAGGGAAAAAGTGTGGGACCAATACATCAGCTGAACAAGCGGGGATGGCTAATAGCGTGTGAAGATCCAAGCAACCGTATCCATTAGTATTGATCCACAAATAGTCAAATGCTATTGGATTTATATCATACCTATATATTACTACACTTCCATGAGAGTGCACATTCGCTGTTGTAATAACGTGCTCAAACATGTGCATTCTTCTGCGCCTTGGCCATTATGAAACAAGTCGTTCATATGTAGATGACATAGTAATGCGTGGCGGTGGAGCCTGTAGTGTCGGCCATGATCTGTGGCACGTAAAGTATTACCACGGTCCCAGAGACAAATACCAACCACAGAAAGCAAAACTGAGGGAGTACCCAGTATTTTCGGTAGAATCGCTTTCGATGACGATCTGACACGCATAATGTAGCGAGCAACGCCACGGGAACTGATAAGATTCCCACGGCCCCCATCCCTTTTTAGAGTAACCCTTTAGAAGGCTTCCAATCCTCACATTGTGATCGTTGTCTCTTTTTTCTTTTCTTATCATGTTTAGACAAACCCGAGCCATTGCTTCCCGCTTTTATCGTGCACGCTATCTCTCGACTTTTGAGAGACATCGTGACACCTTTGATCGTCTTGGTATCTCCAAAGCTGGTAACAAGGGCGTCTTCGATGGTGAATGGAAAGGCTCTGGTTCCATCATCCCTGCTGTGAACCCAGTTAACAATGAAGTCATTGCTGAAGTTGTCTCGGTAATATATAATTAATAGCGTTGATTGCGTATGGTATCATACATTTCTAATCATCTAAACATGGCATCAGGGATCCACAAATGACTTGGATGTTGCCTTGGATCGTGTCAGTGAGGCTCAAAAGCAATGGCGTGAGGTAGAGTATCCTTTTTCATATACATACATGTGTAGATGTTTTTTCTCATCATCGTCCTTCAGTTGACTGTTCCTAAGCGTGGTCAAGTGCTGTTGGCTATGCGTGATGCCTTGGTCAAAAACCTCGAGCCCCTTGGAAAGGTGGTGTCACTTGAAATGGGTAAGCAAACCAAAAGGATGGCCAACGTCATTACATACTTATATCAATATTAGGCAAGATTCTCCCCGAAGGTATTGGTGAGATCCAAGAGTATGTTGATATCCTTGAATATGCTCTTGGTCTTTCTCGTATGTTGAATGGTCAGGTGATTCCATCTGAGCGCCCAGGACATTACATGCTTGAGACATGGAATCCTCTTGGTACTGTGGGTGTCATTAGCGCATTCAACTTCCCAGGTAAGACATTATTTTATACAACCAAGCAAGTACTAACATGAAAAAAAAGTGGCTGTCTATGGATGGAACAGTGCTATTGCATTGGTTGCAGGCAATGGTGTGCTATGGAAGCCTGCTCCCACTACACCTTTGTGCTCTATTGCTATTACTCGTCTTTTAGAAAAGACATTGCGTGAACACCAACTTCCACCTGCTTTGTGTTCTCTTGTCACTGGTGGCAATGAAGTTGGCAGTGCCCTTGCATCTGATCCACGTGCTGATTTGGTATCATTCACTGGCTCTACCAAGGTCGGCCGTGAAGTTGGCAAGGTTGTTCAAGGTCGCTTTGGCAAATCCATTCTCGAATTGGGTGGCAACAATGCATTGATTGTCATGGATGACTGTGATATTGACTTGGCTGCACGTGCTATTTTGTTTGCTGCTGTCGGCACTGCTGGTCAGCGCTGTACAACCACTCGTCGCTTGATTGTGCATGAGTCCGTTTATGACAAGTTGATGGACAAATTGGTCAAGGCTTACAGCCAAGTTAAAATTGGTGATCCTCTAGAAGCCGGTGTCTTGTGTGGTCCATTGCATACCTCAGCTGCTGTCGAAGCCTATAAGGATACCCTTGAAAAGGTCAAGCAAGAAGGTGGTGAAATCTTGTATGGTGGCGAAGCCCTTGGTGGCAACTTTGTAAAGCCCACGTTGACCCGTGTTAAGCCTGACATGCAAGTCGTTCAAAACGAAGCCTTTGTTCCTATCCTCCACACTATGACCTTCAAGGTAAAGAGACGTGTAATCATGGTATAGGATCGTTTTTATTTACAACATCATTTTATATTACAGACTCTCGATGAAGCTATTAGCATCAACAACAATGTTGCTCAAGGTTTGTCCAGCTCACTCTTCACCAACAAGCCTGAGAATATCTTCAAGTGGATTGGTCCTGCTGGCTCTGATTGTGGTATCATCAACGTCAATATCCCTACCAATGGTGCTGAGATTGGTGGTGCTTTTGGTGGTGAGAAGGCAACTGGTGGTGGTCGTGAGAGTGGTAGTGATGCTTGGAAACAATACTGCCGACGAGGCACTTGGTAAGTTGTGTGTTAAAATATCATGATCATTAACATCTAATGAGACTTTGTATAGCACCATCAACTACTCTGGAGCTCTTCCTCTCGCACAGGGTATTTCTTTCGAGTAGAAGTACCAAGCTTTGATTTCCAAATAAACGTTCAATCCTCCATTCATCCATGACATAATGCAATAATAGCGTGATAATCATTCTACATGAGGATGCTGAAAATGTTGTTTCACCTTTTATTCAAAGCGATGGTTGCATTTAAAAGAGCTCAGCGTTGGTGGGGAACTCGAAAACAACAGCCTTGCCAGTGAGCTTCTTGTAAACGGCAGAGAAAGTGTCAAGCTTGTATTCCAAAGAAGTAGCATCCTTAGGATCCAAGAAACTAAAAAAAGATGCCATGTCAATCCCATTGTTCCCACATAGAATCCAATGCTAATTTATACTTACGCCTTGATGGTCTTGGTACCATCAACTGCAACGCGAGTGCGCTTGCCAACGAGTTCGGAAGGATAAGCAAGGTCCTCCAAGATGGCATCGTGAACAGCGGTCAAAGTGCGAGATCTAGGACGGGGCTGCTTGGGGTTGGAACGACGGCTGGGCTTGGCAAGAACACGACGTTGGCCGACAAAGACGACATGACGATCAGAGAACTTCTTCTCCAACTCACGGGTGAGTCTAATTCATTCCATTCATATTAGTTAACCCTCTATCATCCATCCATCCATCCTATGTCAAGTATAGAGTTACCTTTGCTGGATCTTGTGGAAAGCCTTAAGCTGAGGAACAGGGACAAAGATGACAATGGCCTTCTTGCCACCACCAATCTCGACCTAAAGCCATCATCCAATACCATTTTAGTATATAAATATTCGAGGTGTTTTTGTTGTCATGTCGCGTTGGATAAAAAGGGGGGGTTGGTTGTCGAATTACCTCCTTGGCGGCAGTGATGCTGAGAGGACGCAATTCCTTCTTCAAGTCGGCGACATTGTTCTCCAAGTCGACAAGAGCTTGAGCAACGCTAAGCTCGAATTCATCGGTGGGTTTAGCTCCAGCGAGCTTGGTGATCTTGTGCGAAGCCATTGTCAATCTAGAATGCAAGGAAAAGAAAGAAAATAAAATCAGCTCATTGTCCTCGTTGATATCGTTATCCATTCATCCATCTATTCATCCATCCATCCACTCATTCTCTTGTTGATACATCCACTACTCTTCCCATTCTAATACCCTATGATACTTACTGCTACCACAGAAAAAAGAGGGCGTACACAGTTTGCTCGAATGCGACGTTTAGCCCATCGGACGAGCACCGCACAAATCCCGTTTTCCAAATTTGGAAGGTCGCCATAGCAACAATCCCAACTTGTCCCCACATCCTATTTCATGCAATAAAAGTTAATTTATTACCTTGGTTGCTTCAATACAATGTATTACCAGAAACACTATAATCTACTTTTATGTAACCACCCAATACTTATAGACAAGAATTAAATGAATTTACAGGTTGTGAAAGGAAAACAAGTTTATTGCTTTTTTTATGATACGTGTGGGTGTGCGTGTGTGCGTGTGTGTACAGCAGTTTATAGCGTGAACTTTTGAGCCGACTTTGCAGCCGACTCACCATGGGGAGTGAATTCGAGATTGAGATTGGATGGGATATCCAAGAACTCCTTGATTTGACGGCTACATAGGTCGAATAGCAGCCATTGTTAGTGAAATCCCATTATTATCCATTACATTACATACCCGAGAGTTTCAGTGGTTTCATTTCTATCCGAGCTTCGAATCCACAATGCCAATCTGAAAAAGACCTTACGAACCGAGATAACAGCACCACAGATCTCATGCTCATGGGCGAATTGTTCACCAATCATGGCCAATAACTACCGATATAATCATGCACTTATCAGCCACAAGATAGATCCTTATAGGAACCAATCCCCTTTTTCTGTCATTATGATGAACTCACCATATCGAGCCAATACTTGTTGATAGTCTCACCGGTACGGTTCCGGGGGAATTGGATACTGAATTTGCCACCTTCTGCGTTGGCAGGATCTTCCCACTCTGGTCGAATACCCTTCTTGAAAAAGTGATAGTTGGAGTTGGATTCGAGATGGTTGACTTTGGCAATGTTGTTATAAACGCTATATAAAGAGTCGATGGGTCAGCGATGATCGTTCTCCTGCGCGTATATATATGTATGTGTATTCCGTACCCCCAAAAGTCTTCAACGGTTTCAACAGTGACGATTTCCTTGAGGTTTTGAGACCAAGAAGCAGCATTGGCTTTCTTGTGAGGGTTGTCAAACCACAGAGTCCAGGAATTGTGGAGAGGATGCTTGACATTATAGTTGATACGATCGTGGAATACAGTTGTTACGGGTTGTTCTTGACCGGTTTCAGTGGTGGTGGCGTTTTCAGTAGCATTGTCGATGGAAGCGTCGTCGGTGGGCTTCTCTTGGGTGGCGACCGGCTTTTCTTCAGTTGGGCGAGTATCGACGTCAGCCATAGTGAGCAACTTAACAAGAGGGCTTCTAACGGTACCAGTTCTTGTCAGCTGAAAAACGCTCCACCAAAACAATTTGTGACGTTGCTGGCCCCACACTGAGTATACCAATCCTGCCATCTTTTGCTCTTTTCTGAATAAATCCAACTCTCTTCTGTCCTTATCTTTTCATTGTTCTAGAATTGGTTTCATTGTTATATGTGTATACGTGTATATATGGGTCATTCATTGTATATTGAATACACGCTACTGGCCTTCCGCAGCTGGCAAGAAATTTGTCTTCTCCCTCCCTCCATCTATCCACTCTCCCCATCACATCACATCCTCTTTCTTTCATACGCAATAACACAACACGCCTCTCCATGTCTTTTATATACAATAAAAATGGGTTCAAAGTAGTCAAATATCAGTGGAATGCGGGATTAAAAGTGATGTCGGTCAACTATATATAAGGTTGATAGTTACGACAATCAAGATCTTATGGATTATAACCGCCCCCCTGACAGCATAACTTCTTTATGCGTGTGTGTGTATATGTGTGTATGTGTGTCCATGTGTGTATATGGGACTAGAAAGGAGCTGTCGAGTCACGCGGAAAAGCAATATGCACGCACGCGTAGCAGGCCGCTCGTCTTTCTTCTTATAGTGCGTCTCTTTTTTCCCTTTCCTCCTTATCAACCCTATTCCAATGAGCAACACCAGCAGTGAAGACTTTGAAAAGGTCGACCCTTCGTCACATTCACCCACTGAAGACAGCAATGACAAGGATCAATGGCAGTCAGAGACGGAAGACAAGCATAATGTATGCAATCGATTTTATATATAAAACACGAGTATGCGATCTAACACGACACAGGAAACAGATTTGCTGACCGAGCGCATGTCCAAAGCAGCTGCCAATGCACCCAAGAACAAACAAGAGGTATATCATATATTGATATAAGGAAGACTGAATGGGATGAATTGATCATATGTCTTGCTAGTTTTATCTCGCATCGCATGCCATCTTTGTCCAAGTGGAACGGCTCCGAAAACAGCTACGCAGCAGGAGCAGCAACATATCTCTTCCATCGACCTTTCAACTTTCAAAGAATGAGTATGCATTGTTGGAAAAAAACAACTATGAACAAACGTCTAACTTGACAATGATAGGAAATCAGCATTGGCAAATTATGCTAAAGATTACACGAGCCTTGTATATGCATACCTTGATCATGTGACCAACGCAAGTAGCAGCAACATGCAATCACAAATCCATACACCGGTCTAACGCATTCTGTGTAGGCTGACAATGATTCTGAAGACAAGGCCCATTTCCAAAATCTTGCTCGTTTACTGGATCTCACTGAGCGCGTTTGCTTTTCTCAAGAGGATGGTGATAGTATGATTTCGGAATTGCGTGATTGGTTAAACTTCAATTGGCCACTAGGTAAGACCCAAAGCTACCAGACAATGCATTTCAATATCTGAGTGATCCATCCGTTATAGATGTATCAACTGCTTGTGGGACCGACACAGTACAACGCGATCCTGACGATGACGAATTGGTTATTGTTGAGCACTCGGATATCAGCAACAAATCAGATGACAATTTGGAAGAACGTAAAAAGGACCATTGGCGCTTGATTCAACGGTACGTGGATATCCTTTTCGCAGCAGCATTCTCTGACTTTTGTTATCATAGGTTATTGCTGCGCGGCAACATCAAACAAGCAATTTATCTGCTAGAATCACAAATGCCAAAATGCACATCCTCGATGCAAGGACATCTTGTACGATTTATCAGCTTACTGAAAGCGATGCCATGTATATCAACAAAAGTGACACCCCGACAAGAAACAGCATGGTCAGAATGGATCAGCAAACGAAAGATGGAACACGAGGAGTTTCTGCGGTTGAAAACGGAAGATGACGATCAAGTTGATACATTGTACAATATCATTCATGGCGACAAACATACAATTACACAATCGGGCACATTACTGGAGAGCTTTATTGGCACTATGATCTATTGCGACCCTTTCCAAAACGCCAAACAGCTTGGTGACCTTGCCAACCTAGTGAATGCACACGTTGATTGCGACAATGTCACAGCAGCATCATTCTATATACTCACACACAATTGGGACCAGGCATTGATTTCCTACGACGACTATTGGCTTCAGACTCACTTGGGACATTTACTTATCACGAGTGGGCTTCTTGATCATGGTGACGATTCCCAAGATACCATTTTGGCCGAGATGGACCAAGAAAGTTGCACTGGCCCAGTACAATCCATCACCCATGTATTTGCCCAGATGATTACCACAGAGTATGACATGTGGTCAGAAGCAATCGATTACATTGAATCTTGTGATGTGAACCGAGAATATTGGGCAGCAAATGTGAGTTGAATCCAGACTTATTACGATGAGGTAATTAACGTTTACCGAATTTAGATTTTGGACAAGCGAACCGTGTCATCCGACATTCCACACCTGAAGGAAATGCTCAAATACTGCGAGGATCGTGGTCTTTCAAGATCCCGAAGAATTATGGATTTGGTACGTAAAAGGGATCTTGTGAGTAGCCCTCGTTCCTGTACTAAACTCGTGCTACTATGTAGAAAATCGCCAAAAAGTACGATGGAAACGGCGACCAAAGCAACGCAATCATTCATTACGCTCTTGCTAAGGATATCGTGGCAGTGGATCAGGTAGCCGAACGCATATTGAAAAGATATCTCAAAGAAGGCAAGTGAGAATATGGGCATCAATGGAGCATAGAGTAACCCTTGTGGATATAGGGATCCTGGACCCCGTTTCTCGTGTGGGTGGTGATATCAAGTCTACTATGATGCAAAGCAAACACTACGCATTCTTGGTCCAATACACACATCTAAAAGATCTTCTCGAGGTTCGTCCCTGATCAACTAAAGATATTCTCTGCATTGAGCTAACTCTTTTTTTCAAAGGACAAAAAATACAACGATGCTGCCCTTCTATCCAAACAACTGCTACAATCACCTGATGTGCCAAACGGCTATGAAATGCGTCTTCTGCTTGATTTATTGCCTGTTCTTGAAGGTAGGATGGGTTGTTGGGGAATATGGGATTGTTAGAACTGCGTATTAACCTTTCGTTTAGCTTCCAATGATGTTGTGATCTTCGATCAAAAGGATACATTGAACTTAATACGCCTGTTACAACACATATCTCATCAAGATCCCTCGTCCTCAGCACGGTTGAAGCAATGTTTATCTATGAATTTGGCCAATGCATTATTAGCTAGTAGCTAGCCTTAATCTATGCTTCTATAAAGTATGTCGATCAAGTAATCTTTGGATTAATGCAAATGTATGGAGGAAAAGCGAGAGAAGGATTGGATGAGCAACAGGGGATCGCTCTGTATTGCGATTAACGACTCCGCAAGGCACGCCAAAGCATGAGAGGTTTCGACTCGACGATGCGATCA
Organism: Lichtheimia corymbifera B2541; assembly: GCA_000697475.1. Lineage (NCBI taxonomy): Eukaryota > Fungi > Mucoromycota > Mucoromycetes > Mucorales > Lichtheimiaceae > Lichtheimia > Lichtheimia corymbifera. Next base: position 104,602 of record JNEU01001172.1, read on the forward strand.
ACACGTATGGAATGTCGATTATCAACGAGTATATATAAACACACCTTGAATATGGTCATGTTAGTTTTCGAATACAATTCTCCGTTTGGATATCATTGAAAGAGATATATACCCAAGTGGTCAACAATACACCTAGTGCTGAGCTTGCAGTGGACATGAACATGATGCAAATTTGGTATCGTACAGCGTCCTGGATATGCACACCAGCGAAGAGTTGGCCAACAAGCATCCCAGGGATATTGATCAGACCCATAATGCTCAATTGTGTAATAGGAGGCAACATTGATGTATGAATAGCTTGTACCGCCACGTGTCGTAAGGCTTCTTTTCGTGACGCGCCAAATGAGAGGTTTGTCTCGATGATAAGGTGGTCATTCCTAAAGGATGTAAATAAAATTAGACTCGGCTTTCTGTGCGTGTGAGAGGATAGCTCACATACATGACACCTTCAATGCAAGTGGTTGTGCTCATGGCCACGCTACTCATTGTATTCCCAAGTAGCATCCCCAACACTGGGATAAAGATCATGGGTTCCCAAAATGGTGATTCTGCAAGAGCGTATCGGATACCTACAACTCCAATCAAGCCGTTGCTTATAAAGAGCACCAGGAATACGGTAGGCAACTGGAGCAAACCACCCCAAAGTTAATCAGTGATCCGTATGCATGTTTTCCCTTCCCATCCTTTTATCATACCAGACCCAACAACGTTTTTTGACACCGATGAAAGATAATCTCAAAAGTGCCCAAAAAGACAAATCCAGCTATACCATCCAAGTCATTTCAGCATCTATGGGATATGGATAGAGGTATATTATAATCATCAATCTTACCAAAAACTAAAATCACAGACCATATCTGTGTCATGTGCAGCAGGTCATTTAATACCAGGCCCTTGAAAAAGACGAAGCATGTGAAGAGTAGAGGTTAACAAGCTACTTTGATAATAATGATCGCACACACATACCATTAATGTTAGCTGCAATATGCAGCGTAGACTCGACACGATCAATGATATCTCAAGCCGTATACCAAGCAGATGGCTAAGGTAAGCTAAAATGGTTGAACATATGATATCAACATGGTTGAAATGCTGGCATATACGAAGATAATTACCAGTGAATAAGACAAATATCGATGATCCAGCTACATTCCACCAGCCGAGATCCTGCTGCTCTTGTACAATATGCGTTGTCATCGATGTTGCTGACGCATGTGTGTGCGGGGAAAACGTATGTATAAGCGATTCGGAGAAGAAAGAGATGCAATATGACTGAATTGAATGGGATTAAAAAGCCTTTGATTCCCCTGATTATGCAAGCAAGGTGCATTCCACGCTTTGTGTAACCATCCCTGACTGCCACATCCGATATAGAATACCCTGATCATGAAAGTATGCAAGTACATGGCATAATGTCTCGTTGATGGCAAGTATTTGAACAGCGACCTACGGGATGGAAACGTATGTGCTACGCCTGAGGGGATTGTATACCTCTTACGAGCTGATTGGCTAAGGCCTCACCATACACACTGAAGGTGTAGAATGCTTCTTTGTCAACAAACAAGTACACAACATCAAGATTGTTACAAATCTTTATTTCTGTTTTCATTCATCTCTTCTTTCTTTTTCACTTTTTTTTTCTCCTTCCTACCCCACAACATGCGACAAGGTTATACTACGCTGCCGAATGATGATAATGGTGGTGGCGGGACATCATCATCATCCGCCAACTCTTCACCACAAACGATTTTCGATCGTGTACGCAAAATGTGGGATAAGCCATCAAACAATGAAAGTGCTCCATTGCTTGATCGAAAACATATGACGCTAGAGCCTCCTAAAAGAACCACAACCAAGGTTACTCTGACCGCCGTGCTGCTTGTATTTACAATGCTTCTTTTTGGTGCTGGTATAGCTGTCTGGATCGAGACTGAACCTGGTAAATGAGTAAAGTAGGCGGGGTAGTAGGATCAATTCTCTCATTGTAGTTGGGGCTTTAGTTTTTGAAACGCGCCCTTTGAGCGAGACAGAGCGATTGGTGCTCAATCTACCATCCAATGATAGTATCCATGACCATTTCCACGTATATGCCTCCAAAGTGCATTTAGCTGGCTCTGACACAGATAGACAACAAGCTGAATGGACGCTTGACAAGTGGATTGAAATGGGTGTCTTTAACACGACAATTGAAACTTATTACCCATTGCTCACTCAACCAAAAGAGCAGCGGTTTGCATTGGTGACAGGGCCTGAAGATCTACGCTTTGAAGCTACAATGCACGAGAAGGTATTGGTGGGAGAAGATGACGATGAAACCAAAACGCACCCCGCTGCGTTTCATGGTAAATAACATATATTCTGGGAAAAGAATATTCTACTCATCCTTCTCAAGCCTACTCCAAAAATGGTAGTGCCCTGGGACCTGTAGTGTACGCCAATTATGGTGGCCTCAAAGACTTTCAGCTCTTACTTGATAGAGGGATTGCACTAGCAGGCACTATCGCTCTCATGAGAGCTGGCAATGGAATTCCAGATGGTACAAAAATCCGGGTTGCCGAGAAGTTTGGATGTATTGGTGCCTTGATTTATCCTGACCCTATCGATGATGGTCCTTTCAATAAGCATGGTTTTCCTCATACACATCCAGCTGAGCCATATCCCAATGGGCCATGGTAAGCTTTTTTTCATTTTTGCCATCTTTATATCATCGTATATTAATCATACACGTTCAATTAGGCGTCCTTCAAGCTCTATTCGAAGCGGGTCCGTTGAGTTTTCCTCATTAGCAAGCGGTGATCCTTTGACACCAGGATGGGCTGCCATCAGAAATACAACGCGACTCGATATGGATGAATCACAAGTTCTACCCAACATTCCCTCTCTACCATTGTCATATCACGATGCGTTATCCTTATTGAAAGCGATGCAAGGACGTGGCACCCTTGGCGACATCAGCTGGAAGGGAGGCTTACCAGATGTCAGCTATTACAGTGGACCCACAGAAGGCAATGCCGAGCTTGTAAACATTGTCGACAACAAGGTAGCACCAGTGTGGAATGTGATTGGCGTCATGCATGGATCTCAAGAACCTGATCATGCAGTTATCCTCGGTATGCATGAGCGTGATTCTTTTTGTATGATGACGATGTTCATCTTTTTTTTTCTCAAAGGCAATCGACGTGATGCATGGGGATACGGTGCAGTCGACTCGTCTTCAGGATCAGCTGTAATGGTATGGTTTGGAGCCATTTATCACTCTTGGTACTTTGCTCATCATCTTCTTTTTGTCTCAAAAGGTTGAGGTGGCAAAAGTCTTCGGGACGTTGCTCAACAAAGGTTGGCGACCAGCACGTACGATCATTCTAGCATCATGGGATGCAAGTGAATACTCCATGGCTGGATCTAACGAATGGATGGAATATCACAAAGAATGGCTTGATCAACATGCTGCTGTGTATATTAATGTGGGTGCAGCTGTATCGGGGCCACATTTCGCTGTACAAGCATCACCTTCACTTAAACGATTGATTTATGACATCACTCGATTTGTGCCAGACCCACAAAGTGGTACCACCGTATACGAAGCATGGGCTGAATTTATCAATCGCACAAGTGCTCCATCTACAGAACCAACTATTGGCAACATTGTCTCAAAATCAGACTTTGTACCATTCTTGCACCACGCTGGAATAGCCAGTATCAACATGGGATTCATGGGCGACTTTGGTGTGCAGCATAGTATCTATGACAGGTAAACAATGAAACCATTCATTATGCGTGCTGTACAAAGGTACTCATACGACATTTAGCATTCATTGGATGGAAACGTTTGGCGATCCGGATTATCGCTATCATATGACCTTGGTGAAAATCTGGGCCCTTTTGGCCATACGACTATCAGACAGCCCCATTCTTCCCCTGCATCCTGGTGATTATGCAGCTGCACTTTCTATCCATTGGAAGCATCTTTCAGAGTACTATACGACAGCTCTTGCCTTAAATCATGTCGATTCCTATGCTAGACCTTTCCGCCTGCTATACAAATCGATCCACAAGCTCACCAAGCTATCAGGGCGACTTGAAGAAGGGTTAGGCCTTTTAGAAAGCGAGGTGCATGATTACCAGCATCTAGCTGATGTGCCGTCATCACTCAAAGAACGCCTTGACAAAGTCAATGATCGCCTTGCTCTCTTTGAGCGACATTTATTAGATCCGGAGGGAATCCACGAGAGGCCATGGTACAAGCATGTCATCTATGGTCCTCGAATGTGGTCAGGACATACCATATTCCCAGGGATTATGGATGCCATTGATGCTCAAGATAGAGTTATGGTGGCGTTTGCCGAGCAACGTGTAGCAATGAGCATTCGCAATGCCGCGAAAAGTATAAAGATGTAGTAGTAGTAGTAGTAGCAGTTTCTTTTCATTATCATTCAATCATTATTTGTATAATATAAAGGTTCAATTATTACATATCAGGTTCCATCAACTTGGTGGCCAGCTCCTCAAACGACCATGATTCTTTGCATATCTTTATCCTGTTTGCATTATCATGCTCCCAATTGCTGATATAAACGGCTTTGGTCACACCTTGTGAAAACCCAGCACCGATGGTGGATATAAATTGCATTGCTGCAGCGTGATTCGCACGAGCAGCAGATCGTCGATATGTAGCTTCTGAATCCACTAATAACCGATGCTTGTTGAGAAAATCTTGTACAAGCGTTGATGGTACTCTTCGTAATGCTACACCATCTCTCTCCACAGATCTGGCAGTCGATTGTGGCGGTATCCAGCTCTTGTGGCTATATTGTTCTTTAGGTCGTGCTCGTAATGAATGAGGGTATTTTCGGTTTGAGATATTGGATGTCGGTGAAGGAGCAGCGGATGATATGTCGGTCTCAGGGCTGCTTCGATGTGTTTCGAAAACGGATGGGCTTATAGGTTTGGCAGGTTTTGGTGTAGCCAACGATAATATGGTTTCAGCACTCTCACCTGGCATCCGTTGCGGATGCTTGTCTTTAAGGCTTCCATTACTCAGCATACTGAAAAAGGAGGATGGGCTCTCTTTTTTACCACCAGGCGATGTCTTTCCCGATATCCTTCGTAACAAACCAGGTCGCTGTGGAGGGGATAGATGTTCACCGCTTTCACGCAATGCTGATAAATACTCGTGATGTTCCTGACTACCGTTGTCATCGGTTACTGTAAATAAGAAATGGTTGCCGTCTTCTACTGATCGACGCTGCATATCCTTTCCAGGTTTCAACTCAGCATTGGAAATATGTGGTTCACGCTCATTGTCATGCCATAATGGATGTTTCTTTGGTCTGCCTCTTGCAGGTTCTTTACCTTTGAGCTTAGAAGACCTTGTCACCATCCTATGAGGCTCTGAAAGACTCGATGTTGTTGTAGATGCCTTGCTGCTGTTGCTAGTCCCTCCACTGCTTTGTGATAGGTAGCTACTTCTTTTTGCACTAGTATCCGCTTTCATACTGCGTGGGAGTGATTGGTCACTTATTTCAGGTGACAATGATGACCGTATAGATGCTCGATTTTGTCTGCCCTGCTGTGCTGCAGCTTCTGCCAAGCTCATCTCTCCATCTTTTACAGGGAAAAGCTCAATAAGCTCCACAATGTGATCTTGCCTGTCTCTTGGTTTTACTCGACACACCGTCACCAGCAACCAATGGATCAATTTTGCAGCTTGTGGATGATCATATGGCTCCACATAGCCAGAGGATTTGACTTCTGACCATCCTGAAGGACCACTTGTTGTCGAAACGTGTGATAGATGCGTATCAAGCTGATCTTCGTCGACAGTCCCAGCAGCACTGGTATTCATCCTCCAAATCTCAGATCGATCTTCTGGACTAAGTGATGACCCATGCAATATATCGGCAGTGCGAATACGATGCATAGGTAAACGACGTGGTTGTCCCATATCTTTCCATTGCTTCTTCAATCCTCGTAAATAACAATGAACACCATGCCTTTGTTGTCGTTCATCGGCATCCCCAATATTTTGTTCACGGGCTTTCAAGATAAGACATGGTAAGCATTTGCCCGAGATAGTAGCTGCTTCGTGCTGCTCGTGAGTCTGCTGCTGCTGTTGTTGTTGTTGTTGTGATGATGTTGATGGAAGTTCACGAAGCTGGATATCATCTGCTATTTCCACGACCTTGTAAATTTTCCCTAGACGATGCCTTCGCTGCGTTGAAGTAGCGTTGGGGTACGTGAATCGTCGTAAATAAGGTATCTGTTGGTGAGACGGTTGTCCTTTTTCATCTCCTTGCAATCGGTTGCGGTAATATTTTTCAAGTATCTTTAACTCTGATGCCATCACAGGTGCTGAGCTGTCAACTATGGCTTGATGTGGTGGTGACGGTGATGCCGTGGTGTCTTGCATATCCTGTTGAGCATATCGCATGGTAAGAAAAGCGTCATCGGCACTAAAGGAGCGTATGGATTGATTGCTGCCTGTGGGACTTTGGATAGACGTAGTGCTAGCCGATGGTCGTTGTTGTTTAGTAGGTGGACTATGTCGAGGTGGTGGTGGAGGTGGTGGTGGATGGTGATGTGCAAATCCCGATGTAGTTTTGGACCGACTTATATTGACAGAATAATATTCATCCACGTAGCGTTGCTTAATTCGGGTCCATATCTCTTGCACCACCGTTATCACTGATGGATCGGTGAAGTAAATAAAGCTCACCATGAAACCTTTACCATAAAAAGATACAATGAACACACGATATCGAACAATGAAATGCTTACACCTACCCAAAAAGTTGGAGAACCATCCATCCAAACAGAAAATAGGGTAAGGAACATCCGCATGTTTAATCATAGCTATTTGAATGCCCACACCCCATGCTTTTGAGATGAGTGGAACTATATAAAGCGATATTTATATCAGGTCTGCAAACTTATAGACATGAATCGAGATAATAGAGTATTATGTTGATGGATATATGCTTACTGAGTGGATAGCAGATGCATCGCAAGACCACCTTTCGAATGATGACAGTCGTCTTTTGCGCATATTGACCATGTGTGGGGAAGATGAGCCCTGCTTGCTGTCGAACTTGCTTTCTGGTTACATTAAGAGTGCCGGTGAAGTAATCTTGCTGCCGGTAAAATTTGATGATAGCCATGCCTGCACATACGGCGGCCAAGCTCAATGCAAACAACACGCATCCATAATACCACATCTATAATATATCAATTAGCCCACGTGTATATGGTTAGGATCAATTAAGATATGCCGTAAATGATAGCCTTCCTAAAACTTGCCCATCTGAAGGTGCGATACAGACGACCGTAAAAGTAGTAGTGGTACCTGAAATATAGTTGTAAGGTGTGCATGCGTGATTCAGCAAAAGAATCAATGGCTATCCCTTGACATTTCTCGCTTTACCAGCAACTGACGTTCGCTATCAATGATGCATCAATTTGAGTACCAAGCGGTACGAGTGCTCCTAGGACGGCTATGATGCATATAAACATGTAATAGTATTTTTCCATGCGAGCAGGGTTGGATACCCGAATAATAAATATCATCACCAGGTTGAGACCCACCATAGCTAAGCACATGCAGGCCATAATATCGGTTATGATCAAGAAATATACGATCACACGACAGGCGTCGCTATGGTTGCTTATGTCTTCGGTTGAATAGTGCAAGCACAAGAACACTATGGTGCAGAAGCACGAAAATACAATCAGCCGCAGCGAGATTCGGTTCACCATCGGTGGTCTGTACCACAAAATGAAGAAATAGGATGACAATACAACAACACTTGATATTAAGGAGATGATCCCAGATGTCGTTTCAGCTGCCCAAAGAGCGTAGTTGCCACCAGATACTTCGTTGATTGAATATAACAGCCTTCCGATTTTCATGGGTGTATGAGAGAAGCGAAAAAAGGGGGAGCAAGGAAACAACCGAATCACAGAATTGATGAATACCTGGAGAGTCATCCCATATCTGGCACCCAAGAATGCGCTGTTAAGAATTCAACCAGAGTGAAGTATATAGGTGAATAAGTGAGTATAGTAGATGCATCTATATTCATATAAATAGAGATGATGTCTATCCATCCCCTTTTTCTTTCAAAGTTAAGCTGCAGTATGGGTGGATTCCTTACTGCTAGTGGAGGAGAGAGAGAAGAATATGCATTTATTTATCCCCATGTGGCGACAGCAGCAGTAGCTATGCTGTTTCATCTACGCCGTGTATGATTCATGGTCCGCCCCACAAGACATGGCGTTTGAAGAACGCCGAAAGTACCTCTTAACGCACCTTTTCCTGCAGGTCCACGCGCAAAATGAAGTACACGCTTGTCTCGGTACCAGCTCTTGGCCAGAAGCAAAATACTCTCTTGAATATCACCAACAAACTCAAGCCTCTTGCCGAGATTCATCCTTTTGCCATTCCCGACTTTAAGGCAAGCTTCGTTTTCTCATTGGATTCTTTGTAGCCCTTCTTTCTTATACCCCACCCCCATCTTCACATGCATAGATTGGTACTCTGGATGCACTTGTCTTACTATCAGATGAGCTCGTCAGACACGACACAGCATTCGAACAATCGGTCAACAAGACAGCTGACGTCTTGAGCAACCTTGTACGTGGCCAACCCGATGCCCTTGTTCAGGACTTTTTGCTTGTGAACGATAGTATGTATGGACATGTCTTTTATTTCACGTAACGAGTACTTCTCACATCATGGTTATGGCTATGCAGAGACCGTGGACCAGTATTTGAACTCTTTCCAATGGAATAGCATGAAATACCGCACCGACAAGTCGCTACAAGAAACTACCCAGACCCTTGTGCAGGTAAGAAATGATAAGCAACTCAACCTTGTTCTTTATGATACTCATAGATGATATACGTAGGAAATGAACTCGATGGATAACCTGATCAAGAACAAATTGAATGTCTATACCCAAAACCGTAACACGCTGCAAACTCTCCACCGCAAACAAACGTGAGTATATTCGAGGAAGATACATTCATAGGATCTAACTGGTACTTTTATTGGGATAGTGGCAACTACTCGGTCAGGAATCTCAATGGCGTCGTGAAAAAGGAGCACTGTGTCCTCAACTCGGAATACTTGACTACTCTCTTTGTAGCCGTTCCCAAGCAAGTATCCACTTTATTACCTCCCACAGGTACATTGACTAACATTCCATGACTTAAAACTAGGACGGCCTACAAGCAATGGCTCAATTCTTACGAGACTTTGACATCCATGATTGTCCCTCGTTCGTCTGTGTAAGTGATTTTGAGACTCTAGAGTGATGAAATGCTTTACTAATACGTGTGTGTGTGCGAATAGCAAGGTGGCTGAGGATAACGAATATGGCCTATTCTCAGTGACGTTATTCCAAAGAGTCGTTGATGAGTTTACACACAAGGCACGAGAAGAAAAGTATGTTGGAATAGGGGGGAATGCGTTTATATTTTGGATAAGCAAGTTAAACATGCAGCTAGGTTTGTGGTGAGAGATTTCCAGTTTGACGAAGATGCATTGCGTAAGCAGCAACAAGAACTCCAAGAGACTGAGGAAATTGAGCGTGAGCAGTTGACTGAATTGATTCGCTTGGCAAGAACCAACTTTGGTGAAATGTTTTCCGCTTGGGCCCACTTGAAAGCCATTCGTATCTTTGTGGAATCAGTATTGCGTTATGGCTTGCCACCCGATTTCCTCTCCGTGACCATTGCTGTAAGTACCTCCATCGGTTATAAAAGGAATCAGCTAACATGGTGGCTCTTTACAACAGGCCGAACCCAAGTTTGAGGAAAAAGTGGATCAAATTTTAGTAGACCAATACGGCCATTTGGGTGGTGTACACGGCTTTGACAAACAGAAGCAGGCTGATACAACTGAGGAATTGCTTGACCATGATCTGCAGACTGTCAACAGCGCAACTTACAGACCCTATGTCCAATTTCACCTGGAATTCGATCTAGAGCGTAGATAAATGCGATCTCCCACTTTTTATCCATTCCATAAACAAAGAATATGTATTATTGTCAAATCAAACATATGACTATATGATTGGGTTGAATGGTCTAGATAATAGTATAGATGTAATGTTTATTCAATGACATATTGTTTGTGGGGTGTAATGTGCATGAAAAACCACAAGCTACTTTTCCAGTGATTCGGGTGGTGTACCCATCTCGGGAGGTTCCATACCACCTTTTTCCATTATTCCACCCTTGGCATCGAGCTCATCGTAGTTAGGTAGTGCAACAAGGTGAGGCCAACCCACGAATTGATCGCCATGACGTAAAGCGAACCGTACACCAGAAATGATAACAGATAGCCAGAATGCCAGCAAAAGGAGATATGAGATCCAGGAATGCACACCAGAGTAACTAGGTCGGAATAAATTAAGCAACAACATGAAGAGACCAAAGATGAGGATATATGGCACCTATCAGGAGTATCAGTATTTTACTCAACGAGGCTACACGTAGAGATGACATACCACACGAACACGTAGAGGTCGGCTAACTTCAAACGGGCTATGGGTGACAGTTGGGGAAACCTTGTAATTGCCCAAGAACAAATCAAAGCCATCTTGACGAATACCATCCAAAAAGTTGTTTTTGACATAACGCGTCAACGAGTTTTGGAGATCTTGCATAGCACCGGCCTTGGTACGTTGACCAGTCCTTGTAAAATCAGTCTTCAAAGCACCTGTGCCAGAGTAGGTGGTACTGACGGCATCTGCATTATCGGCCCACACTAAAGTGAGAGTGTTAATTGTAGGCTCTTTCTGTTTTCCTTGTCCTAATACATACCATTGCGATAAATGAACATGAAGCCGTGTTGATTTTCAATCGATTCGTTGGGGCCGAGAATTTCAATTTGACGAAGTTGTTGTGTAAGCACCCAACGAGCAAACGTGCTTTGTACAACGTTGGTACGATCAAGACAATCCATACAGTTGCTTCGGATTACACTTGTTTGTGTTTTTTGTACAGCTGGTGCGTTCTTATCAGTAGCATCGAGGTAAAAGTAGCCTTGCTTTACAAGCTGTTCTTGTAGCTGGTCAACAAGGAGCTGGATACGATCCCATCTCATGTGCTTGCATTCGTTATGGAAATCAAAGTGCGTATAGTCCAAGCGAGGATCGTTCAATTGTTCAACAGTACGAGCATAGGCCTGACCCATGGGAAGCTCATAACCCTTCTTGTTGATCAAGTTGACAAGGATTTGTGGGCCATAGATACGAATTTGCTCATCAAAGTGTGCACGTGCAGCATCAAGCTAAAAGACACCAAGGTGTGAATAGTTTGCCGGTAAGCCGATTCCATGATTGAACTTACACTCTTTCTGCTTTCGCCCACCCATAATCGTGGTGTGTATTTGAGAGTGATAATTTGGCTCCAGTAAACAGGAATGGATCCACGCGTTTGCACATAAGAAAGCTGCTTAAGTCCCACGGATGGTTGCTTAGCATCTTCTCCGTCATACAATACAATCTGCTCGGTTTCAACAAAGTTGGATACGTTGCCATGGCTGTCAATGCCTCGAGAAAAGTAACGCGTGCCAGGGCGGAAACGGCTACGTCGAGTGACAAGAGCAATGGTAAAGGGCTTGCCATTAACACGTGCATCCTTGATCTCCACAACTATAAATTTAGGCTTTAGTTAGTATGCATCGTAACCCAGATTGACACAACCCCAACTATACTCACAGCCTTGCATTACAGGTAAAATAAAATCATTCAACTATCACGTGAAATTAGAATCGATTCCCAACGTGCGATAAGAATGGCGAACATACGTTTTGTGTAGCATCATCAATGAGCTTGTTCGATACGAATCGGTTCCAAAAGAAGCGATCATCCGCCTAACAATCGTGTAAGCATTTCCAGACTCTTTCATACCAATGTGTATATATACCCTCTTCCATAATGGCTGTGCCAAAGACTCGGCTGTAAGCTCAGATTGTCGTTGCAGGCTCAATGTCAAGTCGTAGCTGTAAGAAAAGTAGTATCCACCAGCTTTGATATGGCTCTCCAATAGCGAAACGTATTCATGCTCGTCTTTTCTCTGCCATGATATAGGATACATCAGCATATCATGCCTTCTCTCTCTCCCTCCCTCTCTCTTCATCCACTCACCTGTTCCTCAGATAATCCACTCAAATTGCGAGCCAGTGGCAAGATTTGGAATGATCCCACACGATAAATGTCATGGCCACGAAGAGTCCCCACGTTTTCGCGATTTGTGATGACGATCAAGTAATAACCTAAAACAGGATAAGAATGGCATGTTCTTTGTGCGCACGGCTCGCTCCCTCATTGTCTCCGACAACATTGCCAAGGCAACCCACTCACCAGATATCAGTTGAATGAATCCAAGAACACCATATACTGTCATCGTTGCTTCTTGTTCTGTTACGGGAGGCACAGCATCATCTATGAATCAAATATTTAGTATGCTGTAGCAGTGATAACTACTTTGCTGCTTAAGAACCTGAAACTGTAATGGCACCACTATCACGACGGACCACTAGGCTGGCACCGGTCTCGGGCTCAAGGACGTAGACGTCTTTGGTGATATATCTACACGTTGCATTGTAAGCGCCAATGTCATAAAGTCGTGATGCAGACACCAAATCAATACTTGCAGACGTAGATTCTGATGCATTGTCATCCACTATCGGTTGAGCTGAAGCAAGAGTGAAAGAGATACAACCCCAGCAACCCCTTTGCTAGTTGCTCCATTTAGTCTCCGCGTGTGGACGTCCATACAGACACCGCCCATTATCATATGCTTAATGCGAAAATCCATGTGCCCAACCACCAGGCTACTTTTTGTTCGTCTCCCATGGTGATAGGCTACACACAAAGCTTGCCAGTGTAATATTCTACCCAACAACGAGTGGATGCTTTTAGTTTCAAATAAATTTGCCTCCTTGACTAATATCTATATAATATACCTGATCCAATAACGCAGTGGCTTTGAATCTATAGGTATTCCTCACCATACATGATATTGGAATACCGAACGTTGCATAAAACGCTTGCGCGCTTAACAAATAAACTTTTGGTACCTTTTTACATAGTCTTTGATTTCCTATCACGTGCAGGCTCCTCCATTCGACCCATACTGCTGGTGCGGAGTCATATTGACCCATGATACCAATACCTCACATACAAGCTATGATAATACCCTTTAAGCACAATATTAAATAACATTCCATTATATATCGTAAGTTTTGTCGTTTGAGGCTAGATCTATCGGTTGATCCCATTTCATCGATCTTTGTCTCTTGGTATCGATGCAGAGACAGCTACTGTAATGTGTGATATTGCGTGGCAAGGTGTCCTTTACCTCATAATAGTCAGTATTTCGCAGGAACTCGATTAGTGGTAAGAATACATCACATGCATTGACAATGCCAGGACATACATACTATAGCAGGATTGCAACGCCTCATCAGTGATTCTTGGTCATCTATCGCTTTTGCGCTAAATATTATTAGCATCATTGCTTGCTACATAAAGGAGGATAATGTAGTGGCCCGTCCATCTATCATCACTGCTTTATCGATAAGGAAAAGAAATAAGACGCAAATTCTCGGCGGTTCCAGGGTAGCTTGTGTACTGTACAACATGCACGTCCCCTTTTCGAGCGAGATCGTGTGGAAGAATGTTGGTAATCAAAATCAATGCGTCAATAACTCTAATCAAATGTGGCACCTGGGTATACATTGGGTAAGGGGATTGTATATGCTACATAGGCATTGTTCTCTGGGAACGGCGTACAAGTGTGAATGTTAGTTTCCTTTTCTAAAGATAAGACAGCGCAGTGCAGCAGGAGCAGTAGAATCTTATGTTGATTACTTTTTGAGGACCATCATTAGCGTATAGGATCGGTCATGAGAACACCGAAATCGTTTGTATTGAGCACATGACATATTTTAATGACACTATCAATATCGTGTGGGCGATAACAAAGAAAGCTTGTTTATGCAAAAGTCCAATTCAGGAAGGGGGCCCATGCACCCTAGTCCATGGTGCCCAGAACCACCTATTTCCCATGGCTGTCACACGTCGGCAGACACAAAAACCTTAAAAACGGAAAATGTGGGGTAGACACGTGTCCCACTCTCCAAACCACCATATCATGTAAAACGTTTTGTCCCCCAATATCGATTTAGTTTTGCCCGCCAAAACTTGTGCTCGCTCCTTGGCATCAACAAGATCATGTGCTGCGTCGAAAGCAGTAGCTTGATCATTTACCCGATAGTGGCAATGAATCACTCTTTTGATTTCGTGATCATGCAAGACGACAAATTAAAGACCATCGCCGGGAAGTACCCAACTTTTTTTATTCAAGTGCTCAGCACCCTACTAAAGTGACCAACACTAGGCTACTATTACTGGATACGGTATCGAGATGATGTACCATTGAGAAAGCAATCTCCGCTTTTATTGATCCTGGCGTGCGTGTGTGTCATGGCTAGTCAGCACATCGGGTCCATCAGTAATCCATTCTTGAAAGGTCGCCAATAACACTCGTTCCACGGAGAGAGATCACCATGTTTGTCATAAATTCGGTTGTGGCCGCTTCTCGGTGCACATGACGTTCCAGGTAAATGACAATCAGCACCACACGTTCATCCACACGCGATAAATAATACGTGCTAGTGATCTTGTTGTCGTAGAAATAAACAGGGCCGGCCTTTGGATCATTTAATTTGTTACGGCTTCCTTGGATGATGGAGATGATATTGGGCATATGTTCTTTGGGCGTTTGCTAATAATAAGCGTTGAGATTATCATGACATGCTCAATGATATATTTTGCATACTTACATTGGGATGGCAATAAATGAAAGGAAATGAATGAATACCTTGTGGAGGCTCATACGGTGTTCCAGAGCACACATATCCTTGTGGATAAAACGGGACGGAAGGTGTCACCTCGTAGATAAGACCAATGCAATGAGCCCCAAACCGTTTACGGAAAGTTGATATCCTGTAACACCATAAGCACGATGAATACAAGTAACCTGGATGTAACACTTACTGATCGTAGTAATCGATCTTGATACCTTTCCATAAAGCCTTCCCTGCATCATCCTCTGTCAGGATCTGCTCCTTGGCCAAGAGAATGTTGTTGAAATATAAAGTCATCTTCGCAATCAAGTTGTCGAGGTATTTGGTGAACCATCGAATGTTGTGGGGCCAGTTGTCACCAGTTTTGGGGGTCTAATTCATCGCATTGTAGTTAATTAAACCATCCCATCTCTACTGCATCTGGATTCCTTACATCGGACAATCCACCAAATAGCACGTTTCGCCAGTTTAGACTACTGGTTGTGTTCCTCGTTTCTTGTAAACCTGATGCGGAAAATTTCTAAATAAAAGATTGTCTTAACCTTTGCTCACTTTCAGCTGCCGATGAAACTAACGACTCACTTCTGCATAATCCTGATTCTGACATGCAACCTTCCAGTCGTTCAATTGTTGTTTACAGACAAATACAGCCATGCATGATTCTTGAAAAGCATAATCAATGATTGCTTGTCGAGCTTTGAGAAGAGATTGCAAGATACAGATTTCTTTCCGGATGCCTAAGCCCAATAGTCCCAAGCGGTCGCTATCCATGCTCTCATAAGTCTGCTTGCAAGTCTCCAAATCTTGTAATACAGTCGCAAACGTAGAAGGATGTTGAGCTGCACCGATAGCTTGATACCTAGAATCTCGTGGATTAATGGTTGTCTTTTGAACAATGATAGTTTTACACACTTACAAAGTGATCAAAGATTGTCGTATGCGGCAAACATCAGTGAGTGCCTTTAGAACATCGAGTATCGTGTCGATATCATTGATCCCCGTAGCAGCAGCAGCACCGGAATTGCTTTCAAGAATAGCTATTTCTTTCGCCGCGTCCTCGGCTAGATATGTGTAAAGAGAATGCAGCTGTACTGAAATAAGCAACATGTATATTATCCCCCCATCCACCCCATCCCACCCGTGTATCAGCTTACTGGATCTTTTCGGACATAATACCATTTAGGCTTTAGGAACGATAACTGGGTATAAAGACTCTCGCAGTTGCTCAATCGACCAAGCAAATTGCTAATGGGTTGGTATATCTTTTGGGACACCATGCAATGTCAGTAATGGGACTCTATAGATCGTTGATTCAAGGTGTCTTTACTCACACGTAAGAGGCGTGCTAGGATCCTATTGGTAGCAGCATAATCGAACGCCCCCAACGCATTCCAGCATGAAGCACAAAGAGTGATATCCATACGAGAGAACCAATGCGAGTACGGTCCCCGCGAAATCGCCTATGACGCCATGTCCACATTTTGTTCAAATACCGAATAGGTTAATAAAATGAGCCATCTTTTTTGTCCAAGCCATCTTGTTGTGTGTGTGTGTGTGCGCGGGTTGACAATGTTTGCATAAAAGACGCCCATTGTGTCAGTTTGTAGAAGAATCTAGTCTTGGCATCTTCGTTTTGTAGTCGCAGTAATGGTAAAAGACACGGCAAATAAAAAGTGTTTTCTGGATGATTGGTCCACTAGATGAACCACATCAATGACACATCCCATTTCTGTTTCACGGTGTTTCCCGTTTTATTCTGGTAAATCTGTGTACGACGATAAGATAGACCATGCTTAGGCTGAATAATATGAGAAAGGGTCAGGTGGAAAAGTATATCATGTGTCGACCTCTTTAGAGTTGGGGGAAGATGAAAACACTTTTATGCTCCATAGCTTTTGTTGTTTCGTGACCAAGTGCTGCTGCATTAATAAAACCGATATCCGAGACTCTAGTGAATACGAGCAATGATTGCTATACGCTGCCAACATGTTCTGTTTCAGGCAAAAATGGATACAATCCACGAGAATTGGTTTTCATTGGTTACAAAATGTGGGGTCGCTTTCGGCAATCCAAAGCAACTAGCGCCCGCATTCGTGTAACATACCTGGTTTAAATTGTTGTCTTGCCCCTCCTTTTCCCTTTCTTTTTCCGTTGATTCTCTTTTGCACACTTTCTATTCCTTTCTACTCATTCATCATCGCTGGCGATATTTTATTATACAATGACATCCTCAATTAATAACACAACTACCCTTATTCCTGATCAACCTATTTCACGTAAACGAAAACAAGAATTTTCCATGGATACCTCGAAAACGTCATCGTCAGCTGCTTGGTCAGAGTTTGTCTATTCATCCCCCAGCTCACCATCCTCGAACAATAACAACATGACCAATGCTACACACATGCCTCCATCATCGTCCACGGGAGGAGACATGACACTTGACAGCAACAGCAACTTTGCTAATTTCGACATCAACTTGGATTCCATTTTTGCTTCTGGGACCAATGGCAACTTTGATCATAGCTTTGATTTCGACCAATATAATCTCGAGTCTCATCTCCCGCTATCAGGGTCCGCTTCCCGACGCCATTCAGTTGCTGTGGGGGAAATGGATTATCATTCATTTGACAATCTCAAGCAGGATTTCGATATCCGGCGTATCGATGCTAGTCTCCAACAGCTCCTTGAACTCCCTTCTTCCTGGTCTTCAAACAGCACAAGTGAACAAAGCAATGACTCTTATCCAACCCCAGCACCACACAAGCGAGCCATGTCGCTGCGATTGGAAACCTCATTGCCAATGCAACAGCAGTCAACAGGTTCACCCGATACACCAGCTTTATTTACACCCAGTTTTCTCGATGCACTCAATGCTGAGGAAGATAAAGATGCTCCACTCCTGTTTCCATCAGGTGCAATATCCTTCACAACACCCACACCTTTGAATGCTGATGCTGGGGAACATAATCAGCAACAACCCGAGAGCATGTTGAACATGTCATCATCACCATCTAATTCATCGGTCGACTATTTGTTGCAACAACATCATCAGCAAGTATCCACCACTACCGCCACTACCAGCAGCACCAGCAGCATCCCAATCAGCACATCAAGTACTATTGCACCATCAGCTATTTCTAACAACATGTGGATGATGGGAGGTGGTGGAGATCATCATCATCATACGACTGAAAAGCCATCCAACCGCTCTACGGTGGCTAAACGTCGTGTCAGCAAGTCAAGAACTTCTCCGCCAACATCACCATCGAATACCATTAATTCATCCATGTCATCCATGTCACCTTCACCACCCATTACTCCTATGCAAGCACATGCATTTGATCATTCGAACAAAAAGCATCATCATCCCACCATCCTTGAGGAAGACGAGACCTTATCTGAGCAACAACATCACAACAACAACAACTCTTGGACAAGCAGCAATAATGATCACTCTATGCGCATGTCGAAAAGTAGCTTGATTGCAGCACGTATGATGCAAGGGGTAAACACGGCCAATATCCTCAAGCCCCATGTGCAGCAATACTTGATGAGTAACGACCCTGCTGGTTCGGGTGAACGCACTATCATGATTTTGACGAGCAAGGTTGCACAAAAAAGCTATGGAACGGAGAAAAGGTAAATAGTGGGCCGGGTTAATGTTGTTGTAACCAACCTTGTTTACTTACTTGTTCATCCATCCAGATTTCTATGTCCACCGCCAACTACTATTCTCTCTGGATCTTGCTGGTGGGCGAGTGATCGTCAAGAAGGCCCTCAAGGTTTCTATCCTGGCGCATTGGCACCTCCCAAATTGACAATCCACATATCCGGTGAAGCTAATAGCCAGTCAGGTGTCCTTGAATGGTACTCAGCAAATGGAAACATCCTTGATGGCACATCATCTGCATCGGCTGCTGCTTCGGGTGATACAACCATGTGTGGCAAATGTGTATCAAAGCATCTCCATATCAACGATGCTGACGAGAAGCGAAAGCGTGTTGAAGTCATGGTCAAGATGCAGCTTGGTAACGGCCTTCAACTTGGTACTTTGGCAAGCAAGGGTATCAAGGTAATCAGCAAACCTAGCAAGAAACGTCAAAGCGTCAAGAACATGGAATGTAAGTTTTCTAGTGCATATGCTATTCTTGGTATTCTTGGTACTTTTTTATTCACATACAACCATTTCTTTTGAAATAGTGTGCATTCATCACGGTACCACCATTTCATTGTTCAATCGTATCCGCTCGCAAACAGTATCCACCAAATACCTCGGCGTATCCAACAACGTCCCAGTTCAAGGCAAAGGCAATAGCAACACCAGTGGCAAAGGCAATGGAACATGCTTCGTGGCTCGTACTGGCTCTTGGGATCCATTTGTGATTTGGATTGTTGACACTTCTCGTGCACCTGATGTGGGACAAATGCCTCGTAAACATCATCCAACCAATCCCAACTATCCACCACCTCCAGCTATTGCATTGCAAGCCGACAACAACCAACAACCCATTGCTATCCACTACAATCAAGCCGTGGTGCTACAATGTGTCACAACAGGCCTTGTTAGTCCGGTGATGGTGATTCGAAAGGTTGACAAGGGAAGCATGGTATTAGGCGGCAATAAGTTGGACGACTTGTCAGGCACCACAGGTGGTGAATGTGGCGATGAAGCTCTTGGCGACCCTGTATCACAATTACACAAGATCGCTTTCCAAATTGTACAAGATCCATCCATTGCACATAGCAACAAGGCAGGATACCATCGACACCAGCAACATGGACTCGATCGCATGTCATCAGAATGGAAATTACCACAATCATGCCAGCCTATTACATATCTTGCATGCTTGAATGATGTGGTCGGTATGCATAAAACAACATCAGCACGTACTCTTACTTCGCAACAACAACCACGAGCAGCAGTAACACCAAAATCCACAGCATCCCCTTTGAGTTGGCTTGAGCAGCAACAGCAGCAAATGCAATCGATGGCATCCAACGAATTTGTTGTATCGGAAGAAAATGACGGGAAGGTGGTACGCAAGCGACGTGTGTCATGTGATGTTGTCAAGCCTATGTCATTGCCCGCCAAATTACAACAATCAACTGCAGCTGCACATCGACGTCGTGTGAATTCGTTAGGCGATGTATCCGCAGTGGCTGGTGCTGGTCGTCGTGGCAGTGTGGCTGATCGTCGTGGCAGCGTGGCTGATCGTCGTGGCAGCGTGGATAGTACAACACAAGCTAACACGGATGGTGCATGTTGGACTGAAGATGTATCAGATGCAGCTGTGTGGACCATTGTGGGTACTGATTGTGCTACTTACACATTTTGGGCGGCTCCACCTCTTGGCGATATCAATTCACCTTTTCTACGCACTGAGAATGGATCAGCTATTACTCCTTTCCCCACCATCACAACAAATATCAACACTCAACAAGCAAGAAGTGACAACAATACTCTCACACTCGCTGGTGAACATCTTACTCGTGATTTGTCGGTGTGGTTTGGTGACATCAAGGCTCCTCGCACTGAGTATCGTTCACGTGAAGCTCTCGTTTGCTCCATTCCTGACATAAACGAGTTGCTCTCAAGCCCTGTCATCACAGTCGATGAGCATGATGGTGAACGGAAACTTCCCTTGCTCCTTGTCAGAGGTGATGGCATCGTATACCGCACAGGCCAATTCTATTTGTTCTAAGCAACGATGTGCTTATTAGCATTTATTTTCATGCTCTAAGCTTCTCTTTTATTCTCTACTATATATGATTTGCTTTTATCTACCTGCTTTTATCTTATGCATTTCCTTCTCTCCTATATACTTGAAGCACCCTTCAGCTTAATTGTAGACTATATCCCTCGGATAAGAATAACCCGTGCCCCATGTATTATAATAGCGTAAATGCATCATAAAACATTTCTCAACCATCAACACTATCATTATATATAATCTATTGCCCATAGCATGTGATCAACAGTGTTTGCATGTCTGCTATGAATGATCAAACACATCCCATTCTATACAGGTATCTAACAAGATCAAAGCCATAAGAGACAACTGACAAGATCTAATCACCCCAAAAAGGAGGCAAGTATACTATCATATATGGCCTTTGTTCAAGACACAATGAATCAATCAGACCTTTTGTCTTTCTCTCCAACCATGCATTTGCTATACCATAAACCATTCTACTATAATACAACGTACACACACTTGACGACGTGTAGCTCAGGAAGAAGTGATATCTCTCGCATTACTTCAAAATGGTCGCCAACACAACATGGTATCTGTTAAAAGTAATCCTTTAATCCTTTAATCCGACATCATTCACAGGAGGTAGATTTAGAGGTGTACAATGACTTGGTCCAATTGTAGTGGGGGAAGTATTGTGCAAAGGTACATGATGATGAAATTATACGATGCAAGGTGTGACAATCATGAACTTGGATGGTGAAGAAGATTGTACGACTAGTTGATTGGTTGCACAGAGGATTATGATAGTGGTAATTGGATGCATCCCCATCGTTCAGAATGATGGCATCGAGCATACTGGTCAAGTTGATAATGGATACACTCTTCTTCCACCCATTGTATATATCCAATTCCTTCCATCTCATACCACAAAACCAATATCCATATCCATAAGAAGTCGTATGTATTGAAGCAAATTGATACCCGTAAATAAAGCTGTTCTATACAATGGCTATCTGCTGCCCACGTAACGAAGGCTGTAAGGCATGTTGCTGCAAATAACTTGAAGACATTGGGGATAAGGGCCTTGCTAATAGCAACTGCTGGAGTGAATGCTGTTACGATTGGTTGTGGCAGAGGAGTGTACAAGAGAAGGTGAAGTGTCAAGAAACGCGGGTGTTGTAGTGTGGTGTACACGTCATGGACTTGCCATTCAGTCAAAGACAATCGAATCAAGAGAGCTGTAGGGTTGAAGTGATGAGTTGAAGCAGGACAATCATTCGCATAGTGGTAGTTGCACTGGAATGGGCGAACAGTTGAGAATGGGAAGAAGAGGCAAGAAGCAGGGAGTGGAAGAGCTGGAAATTAACTTGATTTTTCTGACACTTGGATGACGTTCCTTTGCTTGAGCGTTGCCCAGTCAAACCCACTTGGATCAAGAAAGTTGAAGGATGGAAATGTTGCCATGAAGCAGGAGAATTGCTCACATGCATTGTTTTGGGTAACCGTGATGAATGGGAGGAATGGGCTATTAGCTGGCAGTTTACGAAGTAACCGTGTATTTGATTTTTCTCATTTTGAATGATACTTCTTTGTTCGAGCGTAACTCAGTAACTCAGTCAAAACCTCTCGGATCAAGAAATTTGAAGAATGGAAATGTTGACCTGGAGCAGCACAATCGTTTGTATGTGATGGATTGAGAAACAAAGGCGAATGGGAGGAATGGGCTATTAGCTGCCAGTTTACAAATAATCAATCAAATTGATTTGTCTGCTTTTGCATGATACTTCTTTGTTTGAGCGTAACTCAGTCAAATCCACTCGGATCAAGAAGGTTGGAGGATGGAAATGTTGCCATGAAGCACGAGAATAGTTCAGATGCACTGGATTTGGAAACAACTGAGAGCCGGGGGAGGTGGCTATCAGCTTCCAATTTGTGAACTATTATTAAATGCTGTTTAGGTATCATGCATTGACAAATACCCCTGATTTCCTGGCTCAGTTACACAAAGAGGACCATCTTCATCTTTGGCTCTAATACGAATGAGGCGATTGACAATGAACAAAGACCACTCTCCATATAGCACCACGCTTACAGCATATGTAAAACATAAAGGTGCCTGTATCTCAAAACTTTACAATGAAACGTGGGGTCTTCAATCGAACAAAGTTGCTCGTCGCGGCGGAGCGCACCTTGGGTGCAAGTTTCACGATCAACCTCTGATTCACCCAATGTCACCACCAGCCTCGTCGAAAAAAAATTCAAGAGGTCGATCTGATTCCACTTTGGCTGATGGCGAGATTGGGTGAATGTGAGCAAGTTCCACGACGATCGTGGAACTTGCACCCAAGGTGCGCTTCACCCCGACGAGCAACTTTGTTCGATTGAAGACCTCACGTTTCATTGTAGAGTTTTTAGTTATGGCCATCTTTATGTTTTGCATATGCTATAACTATGATGTTATATGGGAAGTGGTCTTTGCTCATTGTCAATCGCCTCATTCGTATTAGAGCCAAAGATGCAGACGGACTTCTTTGTGCAACACAGCTCATTTGCATGATACTTCCCAATGAACAAACATCACTCTCCATATAGCATCACGCTCACAGCATATGTAAAAACGCAAAGGTGTCTGTATCTCTAAACTTTACGATGAAGCGTGGGGTCTTCAATCGAACAAAGTTGCTCGTCGGGGTGAGGCGCACCTTGGGTGCAAGTTTCACGATCAACCTCTGATTCACCCAATGTCGCCACCAGCCAAAGTGGAATCACTACCTAATGCAGTGAATGATTTCTATACCAATCACATCCTATTCTGCTTAATCAATCTACGCCACACTTGGCGAAAACAGGTATACAGCAAAGTAAGGACGCCTTATGGCCATACCAGACAAAAGCTGAAGGAAGAGGAGACGTGTATAGTAGCCCAAAAGGCAAAATGTTATTGATAACATAGTTGAAGAGGGGTATTGTCTTTATGTACGCTCAATCATCCATTGGCCTTGGATTCGCTTCCCGGAGACTTTGGTAGCATCAGCCCAGCGATGATTTTGACGCTTGTTTTGCTGCTTGTAACCAGTTTATTTGACAATCCCATATGCTGATACATGTCTTGATCCCTTCCTCAACACAGTAGTCATCATCTTTTTGATCCTAAATGATTCTAATAGCACCAAAAAAGAAAGTTGAATGAGCAGGATCATTTCGATCGCAACGTGTTGTCATACTTATCTTGTGGAAAGAAAAGCGTTCCATTTGAAGCAGCATAAGCAAACTCAGATATACCTCAGGAAGAATGATGGATTACGGACCACAATACCACGGTGGGGTTATGATTAGAAGAGGACCATGGCGTGTTATTGTCACAAAGTAGGCTATAAGTCGAGTCACGACAACCCATCCTGAACCAAAGATCATGTACCAAGCAAGGCCTACTGATACAGTCACTTTTGTGTCGAGCTTCTTCATCCATAACCAGCTCCAGGTTCTGCTTCCTTGAGATCTGAGCACGCTTGCTCTCGACAAAGTTGGATTACGGACCACAATACCACGGTGGGGTTATGATTAGAAGAGGACCATGGCGTGTTATTGTCACAAAGTAGGCTATAAGTCGAGTCACGACAATCCATCCTGAACCAAAGGTCATGTACCAAGCAAGGCCTACTGATACAGTCACTTTTGTGTCGAGCTTCTTCATCCATAACCAGCTCCAGGTTCAGTTCGAGATATGCTGCGAGAAAGAGAAAGGCGGGTGTGCTGTTGCAGTGACGTCCCCATCCCCACCTACTAAATTCCTCAGTTAAATATGGCGGGCTGTGAATATCAAGATGACGTTGGCATTTCAGTGTGATGGCGGCTAGTGATTTTTGATTTGGCGTGGTGGAGGATTTCAACTTGACGTTGATTCTTTTATGCAATGGCGCTTGGCGACCAAATTCAGACCTTGCTGATTCTCGGCTACACCTAGAAGCTTACCATATATGCGATATAGGATGTTATGTAAAATGGGAGAACAGCAGAAACAATAATATAGTATGCGCCATTGCATAAAAGAATCAACGTCAAGTTGAAATCCTCCACCATGCCAAATCAAAGATCACCAGCCGCCATCTCACTGAAATGCCAACGCCATCTTGATATTCACAGCCCGCCATATTTAAGCAAAATCCAATATTTTGTCGTCCAAAACTAGAAAAAGATGTCGTTGGATAAGATTGCTTTGTCATCATGCAGAAACAAGTGCTCATACTATTATTAATTATCCATTACATAGGTCTCTTGTAAAAGCAGTAGCTAATACATGATTCAGGATGCGATATAAACCATACAAGCTCCCTTTTGTGTTTTGTCACCTCTTGGCATGATCACATCGCACGAAAGGAATGTCAATCCTAACGTCAAGTTTTGCTTGTATTGGACGACAAATAACTGTGTAGGGGAGCGACAAATTTCTTGCAACTGACTGTACTATTCGGTACAGATTTATTCGTTCTTATAATGTTGTATAAATTAGCGTAGCTGAAAGCTATCATAGGTAAGCATGGCACATTCATATACTCGTGAATCGTTGTATCACAACAGCTCATTCTTTATTGAGCAGAGTGGATCAAGTTACAATGAACCAAGCACTATGTTGGGAATCATCACTCCCGAATTAATATCTTGCAATATAAGTGTTCGAGAACCATTCCTGCCTTTCGTCTATCAATACATGAACTAGGACCTGTGACAAAAGAACAAAAGCGCCTCGATACGATGATGTAAATGATCCAATCTCGCTTTCCGACCTTCAAGTTTCTATTCCCCCTTCTTTCAATCCAGAAACCACCCAGTGATCCACAACTTAAGTATATGAACTGATGACATGATGCTCGTTTAGATAATATGTTAAATTTAATGGAGAAGTCGAAGAATAGCACATGGTAGTGTATATGTTGTTTATCGAGAAAGTATGATAAGGGAACAGCATTGTAAATTGAATAAGCTACAGGTGTGTCGCATCGAGTCGACATGGATAACTGCGCCATTGTATTCTTGATTGCTGCCGTCATAAACACCCTTCATCCATGATTGTAAAATAGCTGCTGCACGCATTGGCCTGAGTATTCCAATAGCGTCCATGACGGTAGTAAAGCACCTTTCACCAAGATATCATCCATTTGGTCGATCCCATCCAATCCATCATCATCCTAAGCAGTATCCACGTGATCGTTCCTTCGGACGACGCTCGCTCCAAGTAACCAAAACAGCATTCCAGGAGATCTCATCGCTGTATTTGATTGCATCCGTCCATCAAATTCACCATATTGGTTGAAAATAGCCAATTGATCGCTGCTGATATGCTTCCTTTTCCATCCGGTTGCTGATCAATCATTTTCTTGGTCATTTCCATTGCTGCTCAACCAGGCGAAGATTGCTCGTAGTAGTGCGATATACTTGATAGCTGATATGCGATTATCCATTGGAATCCGTATGTGTCAAAGCAAGTTGCTGCACGTAAATAAAGCTGCTTCCATACAAAGTTGTTCATATACTGCAAGGCATGTTGCTGCAAGTTATGTTCGGTTGTGGCATAAGTGAACGAAAGAGAGCGTGTGCTGTATTAGAGCGACAAGGTTGTGTATGCTGTTTGAGGCAATGGAGTAGCGATCCTGCTAATAACGACCTCTGCAATGTTGTAGTGGAGTGCATACGCCATTAGTCAACATGGAGAGTTGAAGCAGGACAGTTGTTCACGAGTGGGTGGAATGGACAACAGTTGCGAATTTGGAGGAAGGAGGGAGGAGGTGGATCCAAGACGAAAAAGGTTAAACGCCGTTTTTGGGAGACACAGCAGTAAAAAAATGCGAGAGTCTCAGCGTTTCCAACGCACGCGTCTTTATCTTCTTCCACTCCTTTTCCGTTTCAATGCCTGACACGGACGATGAAGAGCAGCCACTGCAACATCAGCAATCACAGTCATATCAAACCATAATTTTACCTACCAGTGACGATGATAATGACAATGATCAAGAACGCCACTTTACGAATTCCAGCTATAATAACCATCAACACAAACCTCGGCTTGGAAATATCAGCTTACCGATTTTGACCCTTTGGTATATAAATCCCACGCTAATCATGCTTGCGAACCAACCAACCTCATTCATTACATAGCTTAGCTATTGGTGCAGGTCTCACCACGCTGGATTCCTCAATATGCGTCACTGTGCTCAACCATATTGGTACCGAATTTCACAGGTATAATCACGCATGCATGCAAGAGCAAACAGCGGAGTTTATTGATCTCTTGTGTGTAGCGCCAATCTCGCAGCTTGGATCACTAGTGCCTACATGCTCACTTGCCTATCAGCACTCCCATTGGGTATGTTAAAAGACAAGGATGACTTTGTATGCAAACGGATTACTTACACGTCTCTGTAATATCAGTGGGAAAGTTATCAGAGGCATTCGGAAGAAAACCAGTGTTGATTGCTACCTCGTTGCTTTTCCTTGTCGGCTCTGTCGGATGCGGTGTATCCCAATCAATGCTTCAAATGATATTTGCGCGAGCCATTGCTGGTTTTGGTGGTAGTGGTCTGGTACTCCTTCCAAGCATCCTAATCCATGATCTTGTTCCGCTTGAGCAATCGAGCCAGTACCAATCGTATATTAACGTGTCACAAACAGTGAGTATTGAATAAGAGTGGGAATATGGTACAAAGCATCAAGTGCATGAATATTGACTATGTGGACGAATTCAGGTTACAGTGATATTGGGACCGCCATTTGGAGGTTGGATCACAGACATGGTGGGATGGCGCTATTGCTTCCAGCTCAACATTGTACCTGTGCTGGCAATCACCTACGTTTATGCATTTCGATTGAACAACTATAACGTTCCAAAGGAGAATACCTGTGCATGGGAAAAGCTCAGGACGATTGATTTTGGTGGTGCTTTTCTATTGACCATTGGCATCCTTGCTCTTGCCATCATTCTCATGTCAGGCGGCAACACCCATGATTGGAATGATCCATTCATCATAACAATGCTATTTGGATCATTGTTGGCATTCACTGGTTTTGGCATTTACGAAAGAAGACAAGGAGATAATGGGCTTTTAAGACCGGAAACAGCGTCCAATCGAAATGTCATCTCCACATGCATCACAGCACTAGGCAATTGTACCAGCGATAGCGGAATCCTTATACTTTTACCACAATACCTGACAGTAAGTATGGATACGTATATCGGAAAGGGATGAGATACCACGTATTAATATGTGCCAAAGGTAGTACATGGATCCACCATTTCTGAATCAGGACTCTATCTAACAGCACGATCTATTACAACGCTTGCTGGATGTTATGTTGCTGGGCAATACGTCAAACGCACCGGACATTTTCGCAACTTTTTGATGGCCATGGCAACGCTTTATATCGTGTGTGCGTTTATCCTTGGAAAATGGGTAGTTGCAGCTATACCCCATGTCGCAGGCGTAGCATCCATGTGTTTGACAGGAACAGCATTTGGTGCTATCTCAGTCCCACTCTTCACGGCCGTTGCAAGTGATATACCCAAACCACGTAAAATAAGATATATATCTATCCAATCTTCATAGGCACTAACCATGATCGTTAGAGATTGCATCGGCTACATCCATGTATGTCATGACACGTTATATGGGTATACTACTGGGAATGGCTCTCAGCTCCACGCTTGTGCAAGGGAATCTCAAAATCCTCTTGCGGGAAAGGATCAATGGTGATGACGCTGATAAGGTGGGTACAGTAATGGGAATATAAGCATTCTTTATACTCATCATAATGACGCTCCCTAGCTCATTGAATTCATTCGTACCTCCATTGATAAGGTAAACACGCTTACACCTGAAGTACAACATATTGTCTCGGACGCTTTGGCACAATCTCTGGAAAAAGCTTATTACATCTTGGCAAGCATTGCATTTATTTCGGTACTCGCGTTGATGTACATGAAGAACGTGGATGTTAGAGGCAACAACAAATAATTTGCATAAAAGTATCATAGCCACGATTAAATAAAAACACGACACAATGAAAGCGAGATAGTCATGCATGTAATAATAGTAACTTATGAACAATGAAAGATCAACCAATCCACAACATAATCCCTCATTTGGGTCTACAAAGAAGCCCAAGTTGAAAGGAGCGGGATTTATTTGACAGTCTGGTCATGCTTGCCCAGCTCAACATCTCCATGACAACACAAGCTAAACGTGCATCCTCCAATAATACCCACTATGCCATGGTCGAACCAGTGCAGCTGGGTCTCTATAACTTGCTGCTCCAAAA
Organism: Lichtheimia corymbifera B2541; assembly: GCA_000697475.1. Taxonomy (NCBI): domain Eukaryota; kingdom Fungi; phylum Mucoromycota; class Mucoromycetes; order Mucorales; family Lichtheimiaceae; genus Lichtheimia; species Lichtheimia corymbifera. Next base: position 133,489 of record JNEU01001172.1, read on the forward strand.
CTTGATGATCATCGCGGCATAAAGGTTACTCAGCTGCATCATACACAATAACTGCGTTACAGAAAATGATTTTGGTCGTTAAAAGTACACGCTGGTTGACCCTTCTCAATGTTAGTGGTTCATCTAAGATGGGATCTTTGGTTTAGGAAAGCCTAACGACATGTGGGAAAGTGTTCAAGAACCCAATTGGTACATGGCTGAATGAGCTGGTTATGGACATTTACATTTACCTGTACTACATCGGCTTCTGCATCATACCTAAAATTTTAGTCTTTTCGTTTACTGACATCATAGAGCAACAAACCTGTCACCATCGCCGCAGCTACAATTTGACAATTTCACATATCGCACACAAATGTAAAGAGAAACGTTGTTATTTATTTGGTGTTTTGCATCATGGGAAAGCTTGGGTGCGAGTTATGGCTAAAGTTAGCACCGTATTGGCGTCGCCAGTGATGTTCAGCCTATCAGTAGCAATACGCATGTCAAAAATGTGGCACTCATTTTATTGGATGATGAACCCTCTTACCTGTTTTCTGGCTTCATATAAATCATTCTGGACAAGGCCGCTTGACCGCCGACGAGCCATGGCGTGAGGTGACATATCATTTGAATTGCTTTGTTGATTGCCAGCTTCCACTGAATTTCTGCGTTTGTTCATGTAGAGTGCAGCACCTGCAGCGCCGACAGCACCAATGGTAAAGAATGTTCCAGCAGCAGGCATGATGAAGATAAATTGATTGCTTGAAGTAAAAGAGAGAGAGAGAGAGAGAGAGAGAGAGATAACTTGAAGAAGATGGAGAGGATATGATTTGAAAAGAAAGAGAAAAGAATGGGCCTATATATACGCGGATTTCTGATGGGTGGGAATATCTTGAATGTCGGTGTCATGCGACTAGTTTACAAGTGTATCTTTCTCGCTTGAAGCGACATATTTGTATATAAGAAAGGGATGGGCGTTGATAGTAGGTGCAATAGGTGTGGGAGAAGAAGCAGACCTAGTGTATATCTAATTAGAAACCATGCTACCCCCACTTCCTTATCTGTGCCCCCAAGTCTGCTGACATTGTCCCATACATGCAATGCAACGGCGATTGGATACACACACACTCCCACACACCTTATACAGCTTTAGCACCAAAACCCACCCAGCTTGAAAATATAGCATACATGCCATGTCCTAGAAGCTCCTATCTAATCAAAAGGACAACGGCATAACGTGTGTGTCACATACCTGCTGCTGTTGTTACACGCATTTTGCGCTTTTGCGGATGCCAGATGGCACAGCACATTAATGACACGACCCAAATGGGGAGTATTGACAAAAGTGGGTGGGATCCTCCTACACATGTGTCATGCACCAATGAGCATTATTTTGACAAACCATCCAATTCCCAATGAACCAAGCAAGCAATTACTACAACATGTTTTATTGTGATTATATGCACAAGATAATGAATCCATCCTTAAAACTCCTTCTTCTTTTCATCAATAGAGTAGCCTCCAGGACCCATGGTGACGAGTAGCAGAAATCCTCCAACGATGGAAAGGGTTTGGAAAAAGTCGTACTTGAGGAAGTCTCTCTTGAAATGACTGTGGGAAACGGACCAAAAGTTGTTGATGAGGATATTGAAGACTGAGAGGAAGAGAACCAGGAACATTGCTGAATATTTTGCCTTGAAACCAACAGCTACCATAACGCAAGCAGCGAGACCAAGCAAGGATACAATGATACGAATGAGAGACCATTCACCATGGAATGCGGATCCGATAAAGAGGAAAATAAGCAAGATGCGGCCAGCCAATTGCAAATAGGTGCGACGATTGCTTTCTGACAACTGTGGCAATGCAGCAAACATGCGCTTCTTTTTACCCAATGCATCCGAGAGAACCATGACAAGACCTCCAATCACCGATAGGTTACGCAAGAAAAAGGAGAGATCAAAGATCAAGCCGTATCCCAATGCTTGAGCAACCACCACGCCCAATAAACCATACACTGCGTATTCTTGATAACGTCTTGCGATCACCAATCCAGAACCAGCCAACATTACCTATAGAAGTAGATGTTAGTATCCATACGCGTACAGATCCATAGCCGTTGCATCCTTATTCCCTTCAATCAAGTAGTACTTACAATCACATTAAGACCAAGGAAGATTTGACTAATACCTCGTGGAAAGTGTCGATAGTCTTGCATGTACGTGTTTTGGTCAGACCACTGGGTCGCAATCCGTAGAGCATCTTCGAGGAAAGTAACAACAATGAGGAAGCGTCCGATTGCGGGAATATAAGGCTTGAGGGGTTGACCAACACGGTCGATGACGTCTTCTGCTTTTGAACTGAATGACTCCACCTGCAGCTTGAGATCGGACATGATGACTATTAAAAGGAATGAAAAGAGGAAAGAGAGACAAGACGTCGTGTTCTACCTCTGTAAATGAATTGTATTCATACCGGGCAAGGGGGTTTTCAAGCCATCCTGCATTAAGGCATCCAATCATATCCTCCCAACACCTAACAGAAATACACCTCTTTTTTGCCACCACATTTCATGTTCCCTCTGCCATTTCAGCATAGTCTAGGATTGGCATGCACTTTTTTGAATACAGAGTCCTTGAGATGCTGCTACCCATGTATTGCCTTTTACTTGTGGATGATAATGATACTGTGTAGGCACTTGTGTCACCGGATCGACATCTTCCGTTACGCCACCAATATGCGATTCTGGTGGGGTACTACGCAAATTGCCCGCTGCTGTTCCCCTGGCAACCGACCCCTCTTTAAATTTTGATTGTCAGCCTTTCAAGAAGCATCCTTTATGTATCCACTTTTTATATGGAGAGTATATATCATTCTTTTCACAATAGGCTCTAAAGATGCATACTACTACAACTAGCATGGTGTGGCGCGGTTGCTACCGATCTGACATATGCGCATTACCCAGTTCGCGCTTTAAATCGGAAACAGAGCGGGCTTTGACCTGTTAATTACTCACCACCCAGTGCATACACCTGCACTCTCTGACACCATACAAACTTTATGATGATAGATTAAAAAGCAAATCCCATTTTAAGTATCATGATTTATCTGTATGAACAATGATAGCTTCTTTCTTTGTTGCCATTAAGAATGGATACCATCATGCTGTATGATAAACTAGTAGAAAGGATTTGCGGTGCCTTTGCTATTACCTATTTTGACGATTGCATCTCTCATCATCATCATCGCTGTAGCGGCAGTCCAAGGGAAAATCTATCACAACTTCATGCTAAACTTCAACTAGACATTAGACACGCATTGTTCCCCAACCCACTACCCGCCATAGTTTTTCCTACATTGGCTAGACCATAACCAAATACACGGATTAGCATAGGCATATGCTGTGTTGTAGTTATGAGTTCCACCTTTGCAGCAGTGCATTGGTTGATTGTCTTTTCTCGAAAGAGGACTTTATTATATACAGTCCAATAAAGGATAAAATAGAATATGCTATTATTGCATGACCTCTTATATAAGAATAGCTGTTGGGTGAGTCAATATTGCTCAACATTGGATCCCCACGATATTATCCTAGGAGGGAATTTAAGGCGCAGCATTATATTTCTCTTTACATGACGGAACAGTAAATGGGTCGATGCAACCATCCAACAGGCAGCATAATATCGTTTCACCGTGGTCCCAGGTAGACAAGCTCGGTGCCCTCCCACCTGAAGTGGACAATGAAGGCAACATTGAATACAAAGTAAGTGCCCAATTTGTGCTTATTAAAGAAGCATAGCCATTTCTCATTGCCTAATCGTGTAGCTTAAACTCGTGAATCCATCCGATGAACGACTGGAGCACCTCATTACACAGCTCAAATGGAGGTGAATACTGATATTCTATTACAATAATGATTCCAAACGAACTAATATGATATACACAGACTAGCTGAGGGGGATGGAGAAGCCATGTATGAGATAGGGGTGGATGACGATGGCACTTGTGTCGGTAAGTGGCTCATATCAGCGTATGAACAAAGTATAATGGACTAATCGATAAATAGGATTGACGACCAAGGAGATGGAAGCATCAATGACCACATTACGTCGCATGGCGGATGAATTGGATGCTGATGTGTTTATTGTGCGACAAGTGGGAATGGATAAGCTCGGGCGATTGCAGGAACACGACCGTACAGTACTTGAAGCGGTGATACGACATCGATTCAAAGAGCATCAACAATGCTATACGGATATGCGCATTGCAATATTGGGTGGACATGGAGAAGGCAAATCGACGCTACTTGGCTATATCACGCATGGCATCCAGGACAATGGTCGTGGTCGGTCTCGACTCAGCTGTGCTCGCCATCGACATGAAATCGAATCGGGTCGAACATCTTCAATATCACACGAGATTATTGGTTATGATTCTGATGGATGTTTAATCAATTATGCGAATGAACACATCAATACCTGGGAGCAAATCTGTGAAGAAAGCACCAAAGTCATCACATTCCTCGACCTGTGTGGCCATGCAAAGTATTTACGCACCACTATTTCGGGCATGTCTGGTTATTGTCCCGATTATGCAGCTCTCGTCATATCAGGCAATCTGGGTAACATCTCGGAGATGACACATGAGCATTTAGCTATTGCAGTCATGCTACGTGTTCCTGTATTCGTCATTGTTACCAAGGTCGACATTGCTACTCGTGCTCAATTACAGAATACTCTCAACACCCTTGTACAATTATTACGTTCTCCTGGTGTCGACAAACTTCCCTTCATCGTACGCAGCGAAAACGATTTTGGATCATGCACTTCGACTTGGACACGCCGTGGACCAGAAGTACCAATCTTTCTCGTCTCCAATGTCACTGGCACCAACATTGATCTACTCCAGCAATTTTTCAGCACCCTTCCCAAACCGACTAAGCAATATCATAAGCTTTTGGAAGAACCCGTGGAATTCCAGATTGAAAAGGTCTACACAATTCCAGGTATGTTGTCTCATACATGACCAACGTTTAACAATTCATCACTAACATTGGAGAAAAAAAAAAGACGTTGGCTTAGTAGTGGGTGGTATGCTTCAAAAAGGCCGAATCAATATACATGACAAGATGCAATCCTACAATCTCGGCCCTGACAACAAAGGAAACTTCATCAAAGTTCAAGTCAGCTCAATTCATAGACATCGGATGCCATCTCATTACGTGCATTGTGGACAAGTCGCAACGCTTGCTATCACATCTCCAGAGTTGGATCAAATGCGAATACAGCGAGGAATGGTACTCCTAGGCACAGATACACCTACCAGCTATTACGAGTTTGAAGTCGAACTTTTGGTGCTATACCATCCAACAGGGGTAGTTGCTGGTACATGTGGTATGCTCTATTCGGGATCCATCCGCCAACAAGCACGAGTCATTGCTGTTTCTCCTCATGGAACCAATTCAAAATCAGCAGAGGATGGCGGTACCAGCAGCAGCAGCAGCAGTAGCGATGGAATTGAATCAAATGACTCTTCCTCAAGCAAGATTCGTTCGGGAAAAGAAGGTCGATGCGTGTTACGCTTTATGAACGAACCCAAATACCTCTGTATCGATGCCCAAATACTTTTCGTTGATGGAAAGGCTAAATGTCTAGGGCGAGTGACCAAGCTCGGAAACGATTTGGATAACTTATAGACTATTGCTACTTTATCATTTGCTTCTTGTAAATAGAAATACTTGCGATAATGAAGTCTTTAAAACCCATTTGCTAATACATCATTCATATCACGATACAACATGGCTTGTTTTCTTATTACTTTATGCTAGTGGAACAGGGGATTTGTGCGGGAGAATTGAAGATGGGAAGAAGGTAAATGGTCTATCCAATAGTGTAATCATCAGCTGCAAGAAGGATTTCTTTTGTGATCTGGGCCGGGCTATCAGTCTCTAGATTATGCGCCTCAATTACCTATATTGTGTGATGCATGTTAGTAAAAGAAGGGATTACATAACCATCAAATAAATCCTTACATCAACATCGCAAATGAGTCGTTCACTGACAAAGGATACCATCACAGGGAAGAAACCATTTGCATCCTCGCCTGGTACGTTGCATTCGAGAGAGCCAGATTTGTTGGAGCTGTTGATAACGGGCAATTGCCAATCAAGTACCCGACGTTGACGATCCACAAAGTATGAGCCATCGGCACTGTGCACAGTTGCTGCAGGTTCAGCACTATATAAAAAAGGGAATTAGATACAACCAATGCAAAAGATAAAGCTGACTTACGGTAGAGGAATAGAAACAACAACGTCACGAAGCTCCAAGTGATCTGCTTCTAATTCGTATTCGATATTTACATCACATGTACCATCACCAGCAGGGGAAGGCCAGCAATTGATGGAAAGAGGAACTGCCGTTTCGTCTCGAGTAGAAAACTTCCATCTGACAACCTCAAGATTTTGTTGCACTGGGAATGGACGTGATACATCTCGCATTTGGACCATCTTGTCGTTCTTGAAAGCATTCTTATCCACATTAGGATGGGTCTAATAACACATATAGGGTCAATTATCGTGGCCATTTGACATCCAATCATTCCATTCATACCTTGAAATTGATAGCTGGATCATCAGCAGCTTGCAGTGTCAAACGAACACGTGCGTTAGCAGCATCACCGACACGTAATGTAAGAACACCTCTGACTTCCATTTGCTCCAAACCACCATCTCGGTTAGCTGCCATCGATACTCGCTCTTCAATCCAAACATGCACTCTGAAACAAAAAGGTTGACAACAAATGAATACGCACAATCCGATATCCGCATATATCCAATTTAACTCACCCTTCGACTTCCTTTGTGATGGTGCTTGATGCAGCTGATCGCGAGGATTTGAGCAATGGTTCTTCAACCTCGGTTTTGATGGCTTCGAACAAATCGGTCGATTTCGGCTTACGGCCAAGTTGCATACCACGTGCTTTGGTACCAGAAGATGCAGGAGGTGTAGATGAACGGCTGTTGAATGCGGGCGAATCGATGGTGGTTTGCACAGTGGGTTCCAATGCTGGTGAGAAGCGTCCACCCATGTAGTTGCCTTGTGAGCTAAAGTTGCCCTGCATGAAACCTTGACCACGCTTTTGAGCCTCCTTCTTTTGCATTTCAAATTGCTTGGCACGTCTCTTGAGTTCCTCCTTTGCTTCTTGTTCTTTGTTCTAAAGACACGCTTAGAAATATTCACAACGAGACATACACACACACACACACACACAATGATACATACCTTGGCAATGATCTCTTGTATCCTTTCTTCATGACTCTCCATCTCAATAATGCTCTTGACTTGTGCCAAATTCACATTCTCCCGGTAACCTTCAGAGATGATTTCATCAAAGGCACATAACAATTCAAAGGCGTTGCGCAGGATATCTTGCTCATCGCACGAGCGACAAATGTCGGTGACCACGCGGGCAAAAAGGTGAAGTGATTCGATATCTTGAAGGATGTTGGACTATCATACACAAAAGTGTTATTAACAGATGAAGTGAACGCAACCAGTGTCCATGGTTGGCGGCGGATACGATATTTACTTGACGGTTGGTAATAAGCACCATAAAGAGCTCTTCTAAAGGCTGATATACATAACGCACATGCTCGGTCTCAACAGTCGTATGTTGGTGTCCAGTGCTGGTCAATTTTGGGAATGAAGCAAGAAGACCTTCGATGCGAGAACGCTGCATTTCACGAAACTGGCGAGAGATGACGGCTTATGTTGGCAGTGTCAGTAAACGCATGATGACGTGTAAGTGCGACAGTGGCTCACCTTTGCCGCTCTTGGTCACAATGGCAGCTGCAAGGACGACCTGTGAATGCAATGGATGAGCATAATTTCAAGGTGGCAAGGTTGGGAATGGCAAGTACCATGGCGCGATGTTGTAAAGTGCTGGATACACGAAGGAAAGGCACGACAGATTCAGCACGGCGCTTCAACTAAAGTTGAGACATCCCGGAGTTGAAAACCAATTCGATTGAAGCCATCCAGTTGCTAAGAAGCACGTAAAGCTGTATCCTAGGCAACGTCTGTAATAAAACATGTATTTAGACATTGTTCCTTGATATCCCTATTTGTAAATTGATTATACCCCTCACCTTATTCATGTTATCCTGTTGCAATAGTATTCAAACCATCATGCATTGTAGTTATATATCATCGCATTATTATGCTTGCAGTAAACCATCCTTCTAGAGCAGATCAATAGTTACTGTCGCAATAGATTGTTTCATCAGATCAAGGAACAACATGTATCATATCGCTCGGAGAATAACAACCATGGAATGTGTTATGGATATGACGCTTGCTCTGACGACTCCAACGACCGGATACTGGCTAGAATGCTGGTTGAAATGAGGATGTCTTTATATATATGTGCATATATTTACTAAGCATCGGCTCACATTTATCGCTTCCCAATGCTCATAATGCTCACAACTTGGCTACTAGTATCGCTGGTGCTGACCACAGCATATGCTTTCCAGGTACCTAACAATGTCTCTATCTCCAAATCATCATTGTATACTTACGCATACATGATATAGAATAATTGCACTAATAACGTTGTGGCATGTATGGAGGAGACATAGTGCAACAAGCTCAAGTATAAGAAAGCTGCTGACACAACATCATAGATTGGGGTCAAAATTCGTATGGTGCAGCAAATCCTACCGACAAAAAGAATTGGCAGCAACCGCTTCGACATTATTGCGAGGATGATTCCATTGATGTTCTCCCTGTGTCGTTCTTGACAACGTTTTTCAGCACAGGTGGTAAACCTACCATCAATCTTGCCAATGTAAGCATCGTCGCGTGCCTTTTTATCATGGTTGCGTTGTATCTAACATAGGTTTATACGCTTAGTATTGTAATAGCGTGGACAATTCTACATTCCCAGGAACCCAGCTGGCAGATTGCTCAGGCATGGAAGATGACATTCGATATTGCCAGCAAAGAGGCAAAGCTATTACGTTGTCTTTGGGTGGAGCTACAGGTGGTGTAGGCTTTTCTTCGGATGATCAAGCAAATGCATTTGCAGATACTCTCTGGAATGACTTTTTGGGTGGATCGTCATCAACACGTCCATTTGGCAACGTATCTCTTGATGGGTAAGGTGGTCATTCAATCATACCTTGGTGGTGAGCTCACACGTATGTATCGTAGCATTGATTTGGATATCGAAGGCGGTGGAGCAGCACGTAAGTTGATATACAAAAGGGCACATAGCGAAGTCATCATAGCTGAATCTATTCCTTGTAGATTATCCGGTCTTCCTTCGTAAATTGAAAACCTATTTTGATGGAGCAGATAAGAAATATTACATCACAGCAGCACCACAATGCGTATTCCCAGACGCCAATTTGCAGCAGACCATGAATGATTTCCCTATGGATGCCGTATATGTCCAATTCTGTAAGTATCATGTCTCGGGCAATTTCCTACAACTAATGCTCGGTATAATAGACAACAACCCCTGTGGGTTACAAACATATGGCAAAGCATCCCAATGGAACTTTGGTATGTGGGATCACTGGGCGCGCAACGTATCTCCAAACAAGGACGTCAAAATCTACATTGGTGCTCCTGCCAGCAGCAGTGCTGCTGGGGGTGGCTATGTACCTTTGGCCACGCTTGCTAAGATTGTCAACGACACTCGTCATTCATTCCCAAGTTTCGGTGGCGTTATGTATTGGGGTACTACTATTCAAAATTGTCATTGTGATGAAACGGCACTCACTTGTAATTCCACTTGTAGATGCATCACAAGCACGTGCCAATGGACGAATGGATTCTGGGATCAAGGGAATAATGGGTAATACATGTAATGGCGGTTTTGAATACCCACCATGCGATGCACCAACATGGGATCATTCTGGAAGATTATATACCGCTGGAAACCGTGTTTCACACAAGTAAGTTATCAACGTCCACTATGAACAAGCACCTTGTATACTCATTACCTCCTTTTTTCTTTGCTTTGTAGTGGGTAAGTGATTGATTTCAAGGGAATTTGTAGTAGATCCATGAATTGAACGACGCGTCTTTTTTGGATATTTAGATACATCTGGGAGGTAAGCATGGATAGATGATCAAGGGATGCATCTCACACGTTACTTGATAGGCGAAATGGTCCGCAAGTGCAGAGCCTAAAGCAAACCCCATGGGTGAATGGGCACCAGGTAACCATCAATGACTAGCTGCTAATTATAGGATATGAGCTCATCTAAGAATGAATATAGTCAAGGCATGCCAAGCAAATGGCACACCACCCAATATCCCCAGCATACCCATTCATCAAAGCCAACCATCGTCTGCTTCCATATCTACACAAAAGCCGGTTCCTTCAACAAGTAGCAAGGCTGATACAAGTAACACGATGAACAATGCTCCACCACCACCTTCGGTAAAACCGACATCCTTGGGAACACCAAACGCCACAACAGCTACCCCTACTCCATTGCCACCACAAACGGCACAAGCACAGCCTACTGGCAACCCTTGTAATACACTCCCATTGTGGTCGCCAAGCTCAGCTTATATTGGTGGCTCCAAAGTTGTGTATCAGCAAAAGGTGTGGTCTGCTGCTTGGTGGACATATGGCGATGTACCAGGTGGTGCAGCGGGTGTTTGGTCCATGGAGAAAGCATGTCCGTAATAGCGATAATTTTAATTTATTTGGAACCATCACTCGTTGTAACATCAGTAAAAATGCTAAATCGGGAGTATAAATACACAAACATGCTTATTGCATGATGCCGATCCATGCTGTACCACATGCACAGAGGAGATAATGCACTTGGTACAGCCCGCTTTATCCTTCATTGCCCAATGGATGTACACTCAATTTGCACATGTCTGACATGGGTGATGCTTAATTTGCCGAGGGTCAACGCTTAGGGGTGATTTCCACCCCTCCCCCAACCCATCCCCTTCCCTTACCAGTCTTAAAGACACCATTTCATCTTCAGGGTTATGTGTTTTTCTTTGCTTTTACATTCATGTCAGGATACGCTTCAACCACTACAGCAACATTATTCACGTCGTACGGTTGGCCATCCGATGCTGTTTCTCTAGGCAGCTTATCGCCTGTATACAGCAAACGTGAAGAAGAGCCAGTGCGTTCCTTGCTTAAGGCATTGATCAAAAACCATCATGATGTATTTCATATTGAGCATCGTGATAAACCAAATGAATTGGCCCGTGTACTTGTAGCTCTACATGGTCTGGGAGGTAAGTTGAGCTTTGTAAACTGGGTTTGGTGATTATTCTTACAGTTGCCATCATCATTAGCAACACGGGAAAAAATCATTCAGGGTTACTACAAAGTTATCCCTACCCTTGTTCCACTTTTACACACTAATCAAAAAACGCTTACCATTACACGAGATTCATGGAAGGATTACCTTGGCGACACACAGTAAGGCATTCACTTTTAGCCCCTTCCCCCGCTTTTACTAGCATGTTTTGCTTACACAACAAACAAACCATGAAACACGTACAGGTACTATAGAGCATATTTGGCGTTCTTTACCGATCAAATACAAGATCTAGGAATAGAGTCAGCAATCGACAGCTTCCTTTTCGATATCAACAGCCCATTATCGACTTCGTTTGGTGCCCAATTGCAGCCGCTGGTTCATATGACCTTTGGACTCGAATATGGAATGCAAGACATTGTAGCTCAAGGTCTTGCTTATCTTGCCAGTAGCCACACGGATATTCAACCTCTTGTTCAAGAATATGATAATGGTCACTGCGCTGCCCATGAACCTGAACACATCCTCTTTGACATGGTGGCTGCAGACCCTCGATTTGATGGACGTATGGAAACTGCTGACACTGTACCTGCTGCCATTAAAATACTGCTCAAGAGCCAAGCAAGTCTACTAGCCACCTATGTCAACACCGCATCTATCCGTTCTCCGGAACAACTCGTGCACCTTGCCGCAAAACTTTTGCCAATTATGCAACATTGTCGCAGTGGAGCAAGCCTGCTTGCGTCAGCTTTGGCTATTCAAGCTTGGGCATCCACAGGTAGAAATGTCGACCAACTACTTCGAATCCAATGGTTGGCAACTCTTTGCACATATATCGCTGAAAATCGACCCATGCCTCCTGCCCATTCATCTATTGATATTGCATCTAAAACCAGCCATGAGAGCAACGACCTTTGTCTTTGGCAAAAGGTGATCGATCAAGTCCTCAATGCCGGTGACCCCATTCATATCCTCAGTATCCAATCACTTGTCAAAGCAGCCAAGTTATATGGTGATACGCAACATTATCTTGATGCTGCCAATACTTTAGTTATTCGCTATCTATAATTTTCCAGCCAACAAACGAACAGAGAGTGGAATACGAGGAGCAACATAATCACGAGTAATTTTGTCAATGGAAGTGCATCCTGCAAAAGCCAATTTGTATATGAGTAACTTTGTTAAACAAAGACCTTGTATATATAAAGATACATACCAGCCAATGTCATTGTTGTCGTAAGGTCCTTGTTGATCTGTGAAAGCACTTGTTTGACACCCTCCTCGCCCTACCATACCTAATGTATCAGCATTGACTTTTGGATACTTGTATAACCTTATACTTACATTATAAGCAAGACCATAGATAATGGGTCGTCCAAGAAACACTGCACGAGCACCAAGAGCAAGTGCCTTGAACACGTCACTGCCATGCCGAATACCACCGTCTACATACACCTCCACGGATGTGCCTCGCACAGCTTCAATGATTTCAGGCAACGCTTCAATCTATGAGGAGAAATACTGCTTAATAATCCCATACAACCGTGTTACCATGACAACAACTCACACTGGCAGGGCTATGATCCAATTGACGACCACCATGATTGGATACAATAATACCCTGTGCTCCATGCTGTACAGCGAGTGCTGCATCGTCACCACGCAACACGCCTTTAACGACAATTGGCAATTTGGTGATACTCTTGAGCCATGCAACATCTTTCCAGTTGAGAGAAGCATCCACATCATATCCAAAATGACGGTTGGGACCACGACCACTATGCTCATCTTGAAAGTTTCCAAATCGGATAAAGTCGGGAAGCTTAAAGCCGGCGCTATCCACCATATCATTGTAAACATTGTATGTTCATGCACATTTCCCTCAATTCACTTACCGTTCTTCAGTCAAACGACGTCCCAGAGTGGGTAGATCGACCGTTAACACGATTGCTTTAAAACCCGCCTTTTCACAACGCCGCACCATTTGCTCGGTTACTTTACGGTCTCGGTCGACATAAAGCTGAAACCATTGCAAAGAATTTGGATCCACTTTGGTTGCCTCGTTCATCACTGTTTCCATGCCGCAGTTGCTGTAGCTTGACAAACAAAAGCATGTGCCGTGTGCTGCACTTGCTATTCAGGGGGGAAAAAATAAGGCGAAATCAGTACTGCATTTTGATGATGATTTGATGCACCTCCACGTACCTCTTACTGTTGCCTTCTCAGCTTCTGGATGTGCAAGACGATGGTTCGATGTAGGTGCAATACAAATTGGGGTCTTGATAGGCTGACCAAGGATGCTGGTTGAGAGATCAATGTCCTTGACATTCACCATGACACGGGGTCTGATGATCAACCTACGTATGCATATAAGCAAACATAACTTTTCAGGCACAGGGGAATCACCCGACATACTCGTTGTAAGCTTCTTTGTTGCGGCGAAGAGTCACTTCATCTTCAGCACCAGTGCAAAAGAACCCAAAATGAGGTGCTTCCATCTTTTGGCGTGCATAGGCTTCATAGTCATCGAGACATACTGGTTTACTCATCGGGAAATATTAGGGGAAAGAAATGCAGAGCGCGGGAAATCTCTTGAAGCTTTTCTTTATTTGCCAAAAAATTAAAGTTAAAGCACCATGTTCTCATCAGCCCAGATTTTGAATGTACGGTCATATCCACAAGAGGCAACATAGCGACCATCTATTAAATGAAAACCATTAATACCATTGACGTCTCCAATGCCGAAGCTACATAATCGCAATGTCCTATTCCCTTACCGTTTGAGGTATCTACGCCCATCACTTTGTTCTCGTGACCTTCCAAACTCTTGATCAATCGATAATCATCACCAGACCAAATCTTGACACTGCCATCGTAACCAGCTGTTGTCAAATAGAAGCCTTCTTCGTTGGCTGGTCCTTTGTTGTATTTCACATCGGCAACCAGTGATCTGTGTGCTGGAATCGTGTATATGTTGCGCAATGTCCGCATATCCCAAATCTTGACTGTGTTATCGGCACTTGCTGAAGCCAAGTGATAACTGTGTGACACAAACATGATTTTAGCATTTTGTGCCCTTATCCCCGCATAATCTTTTTGCAAACTTACCCATTAGGATTCCAATCTAAGCCGAGCACATCTTTGACATGACCTTCAAGCGCCATGGCTGATCGACCCGTACGCATATCCCACACTCGGCCAACGCAATCCAGACCACTACACGCATCATTAATGATCAATCCATAATCCCTATAATTCCCACGTACCCTGTTGCTGCAAGACTGCCATCACATTGAAAAGCAATAGTATAGACCTCCTTGGCATGGCCCTCTTGAAGTAACAGCTCAGTAGTCTTTTCCACATCCCATAATCTCCATGTGCCATCGAATCCAGCGCTGCCAAGATATCTTCCAGAAGGATGGAAACCGATACGAGATACGCGTCCTGCGTGTCCTTTAAGAGTGGCTAATGGTGTATCCCTAACATAATCTCGTCAATTTTCGAGATTCCGTCTATCCAGATCCCTCAACACTTACTTTTCCAAATTCCACAGATGGATCATTGTATCGGCACTACCAGTAGCAAAGTTCATCACGCTCTTATCCAGGCTAATGGTTGCTTCAGGATGGAAGGCAATACCACCAATACGATCGGTGTGTCCTTTGAAAGTGATCAAAGGCTCGCATTGTGGGATCGACCATAACCGACATACACCCGACCATGCACCAGTAACCAACATGGAGGAGTCTGGAGTAAATGCAACTTGAGCCACGGGTCGTTCGTCCGCAATTTGTGATGCCCAATTGGTATATCCCTATTATAAAAGCATTCGCATTAACATACTGCATCCATTTACATGTCTCCCTTCCTTTCAAATTACCTTAAGTCGTGTATGCACCTCCTTACGTGCAGCCTTTAGCTGTGCCAATGGAACCTCCACCTCTGCCTTTTGTCGCTCTATCCTCTTCTTGGCTCTATAACATACACATTAGTCTACTGCACCATTGTATCCTTCTTGGTGATGAATATATTACCGTGGCAACGAGTATGTTGTGATCCATTTTCTTGCTTCTAGTAATTCTTGTGTGCCTGGGGTAAAGAATTCCTCCTCATTCTATGTTTGATGCGTATTAGTGCTGCATAGCAATGGTCATCTTTGGTGTTCTCTTCTTACTTCTTCCTCTTCACTTTCTGATTCAGATTCGACTGGTATCTCTCTGCCTTCTAGGATCGATAAATGGTAGCGTAAACGAGTACGACGATCATCGGGCTATGCAATAATTCATGAGAAGATATGCAACTACTAACACCTCGAATAACTTACACCTTCACCGAACAGGCACTGTGGTTCACCAAGCTCTCGTAGTCGTTGCCGAACGCGTTTGTCGTCTGTAGGAACAGCGATTTCTCGTGCACGTTTCCTTCGCTCGAATTCTTGAAGAACTTCTTGATCAGCTTGCCTTGCTCGTTGCGATGACGCTGAAAGATCGGCATCAGTCAAGTCGGCTATAGTGATACCATATTAGGCCATTGTACGATCGGTTGCAAGACACTTTTGAGTTATACCCAACGCTTCAAGATCGATGCCGCCTGCTGCCAGAGTTGAACTGGTCGGTTCTTCGATGCGTGCGCGTTTGACAACATCCGTCTCTTCCAATGACCCAAAGTGAACTCTTGGTTTTGCTTTCATTTTGGAAAGATCGTTATCCATTTGTGCTGTCGTTGTCGTAGAAAGTGACCAAGTGGAAGAAAGAAGTAGCCAGTTTGCTCCGCTTTACATCACCATCTTCAGTTTGGCCTTTTCGCTTGTTATACTTTGCAAGTCAGCTGATCTTTGGCTTCCTCTGCAACGCATGATCTGATACCAAGGATCGTGGATACGTACTTGAAATGATAATAGAACATCTTTATAAATAGCGTATGTCATCAGCCCTTCTTTAAATAAAGGAAAACTACCACCACCGAATTGTACTCTAGCATAATGTGTGAGCAGCGCCTCGTGGTGGGTTACTAGGATTCCATGTCACGAACCTACCAGTATAACAGTTGCTAGGCAATACTTGCAACATCATGTATAAGATATATGCATCTCCACAATGGCCGATTGTGCTATCTACTGATAATAGAATCACGGGAGCGCACTTATGATTCTTCTTTCTACCATAACACCCTAGTTGTCTTGTTGGGCTTGCGTTAAGCATATACTCGCACGTTTATTTTCTATATCCGTATGGCTTGCTATGGTTCAATCTAAAAGCGGATTATATGCTTTGCTCCTTTGCGATATTGATTGATGGAGAAAACCTTATCAAATCACCACGTCTATTGTAGGAGGTCGATATCTCACACGGCTAAGGAAGCAACGGATCAGTGTTGCTATGTCAGCTGATATTTCTATTGCGTTTTAATGAGATGACGTTTATTGCTGATGTAGATAATAATGTATCTTGTTTCGGTATACATGAAACGTAATCAGCTCTATTATTCATGTTGTCGTGAAAAATACCGTTACAATAGCACCAGAAACGTGGATAACGTTTAGTCATTTTGATAAACGGTACGATCTCAGTCCATTCAATGTCTATCGCCAGGTATATGGTCGACCCATTAATGCATGAGTAAAATGGTTGGCGTAACTCAATTCTACAAGTCACGTGACCCATGAAAAATTCGAAAAAACAAAAAGAAATCCAAGCGAATTGCTTGAAATGTTGCTCTCGGACCGGGAATTGAACCCGGGTCTCCCGCGTGACAGGCGGGGATACTGACCACTATACTATCCGAGATGGTTGGTCGTTTTCCTCCTTGATTTTTACCCGCGCGGGTACTATATATACCTCAAAATTTCCATATATGGAAGGTGGGACAATGTCAAAAACGTAGTCGTATGTAAATAAAATTTATATCATCATGTAGCGGAACATCCAAGGAATGCGATGATACAGGTCTTGTTATTGTATGGCAGGTCAATAAGGAGCAATTTGGTTTACAACATGAGCCATTATTTTATTGGTCGGAGCAAAATGGCTCGATAGCGGCTGATCCTATGGCCGAGGATGGATAAAGCAGCTGTCTATATGCAGGATCGATCGTTTTCTTTAATCTTTATCCATGTTCATGTTCATTTCGGTACAAGTGAATACCATGGATGACCTTCATTTCAGGATGTTATGTATCATCACAGCAGTAAACAAGCACGTGGTAAATATCAATCCTAATCATATCATTTATGCAACAAATGCTGTTCATGCAATGTAATACTAATTGTAGCGTAGGTACAGAATCTTTGTTTTGTCTTTAGCAAGATAGATACAAGATGTATATGAATGGATAAGGGCTGTGCGAAGTGAAAGGGAGGGAAAAGGACAAGATATGAAATTGTGATTGATAGCTACTACTATTTTATAATCAGGAAGGAGTGCAATGATCTACTTTTTGGCCTTGGGTTTGTTACTCTTGCCTTTGTTCTTTTTTTGTTGTTCCTCTTCTTCCATCCTCAACAATTCTTCCTCAGCCTTTTTGGCTTCAAGCATCCTCCTTTCACCGGCGAGTTGGTTTTCCTTTTCTTCTTGCTCCAATTGCATTTCTCGTCGTTTCTGCTCGTCCTCGCGCATCGTTTTCATCTCCTCCAACAAGACCTTTTGCTTCTCATGTTCGAGCATTTGAGCTGCCGTGGAAAAGATGGTTTGGTTCCAGTTGGGCTTATAAGTGTTGGCTTCTTGAGCGATATCCTGCAGCTCCATCACCACTTCTTGCTCGGCCAAAGAGAAATCACGCCATAGGTCATCGCCGATGCTTCCCATACGCATTAACTGTTGCAAAGCTGGCTTCTCCTGTTGTACTTCCTTAAGACGATGCACTGCTTGCATAGCACGACGCAATAGAGCCGCACGTAAATGAAACTCGGGCACTGGTATGTCGCAGTTGAGTAAGGCAATATATCGTTCCTTGTCATGGTTTTCAGGGAACCAAGATTCGACTTGCTTGACACCTATTAATGGGGGTTCGCAGCATTAGCATCAGCAAAGAGGACCGATTGGGAGGGTGTTGGGGGTTGTAACAGGGGAACCTTACTTGTGAGTCGACGGTATATATAAGAGAACATGCTCATGGCAGCAATGCAGCCACCGAGATAAAGGGCCGGTAGCAATAGAGAGTTCATGGTGTTAGAGAACCAATGAATGAGTATAAACGCGTGTCAAAGGAATTGAAAAAGAGAAAGAGAGAGAGGAGTGAAGGTGGATGTATTTGATTGGGCAACCATTTTATTATTATCAGCCAGCCAAATTATCCAGCTGCTAGTAACCATTCTACTACAGTTTGTTCATCTTCAAATTCGTCTTCTGAGACAAACCATTCTTCATCACCATCCACAATGCCATTTTCACTTGTGCTATCATCCATAGATGGCTTGTCTTGTGTTGTATCAGTAGGACCACGAGGAGGAGGCGGAGGAGGGGGGTCATCACCATCCATCTTTTTGCTTTGTCGTGAAGGTGGTGGTAAATGCAATTCCATGACTTCAGTTTGTACTGATGCATCTCGCTTGGATACACGTTGATGCCTTTCAAATTTGAGCACCTTTTCCTTGACATTGTTCTTATTGGATCCATCCATGGTAATTGTCGTACCTGGAGATGCCGTTGCATTAGCAGCAGCAATAGCAGCAGCTGTAGGTGGTGGTGGTGATGCAGCAACAGCTGTTGTCCCAGTCGCAAGAGTAAAATAGCCATCCTGAGCAGGTGTACCACCATTACTGAGAATCATCGTCTGACGTTTAGCCACCATACTTGAAGGACGTTCAAGGGATGTTTGGGGTCTACTACGTCTTGCTGGATTCAGTGGAGGGGGTGCAGGTGGAGGTGGAGTCATTAATGGACGATCATAACTCTTGCGTCTTCGAGGTGGTGGTTGAGGAGGTTTAGGTGCAACACGTGGATTTTCAAATGCATTGATGGAAGGTGATGCAGATGGGACGGTGGATCGTTTACTGCTGTTGATAGATTTTGTATCACTGCTATTGTCAACGATATTGTTCACCTCGATGGATTTCAATCGATTGGGTGTTAATGACATGCGCACCGTGTCGCCAGACTTGATCAAATCTTCAAAATCAACCATGGTAGGAGAGTCGGGATTATATACAGAGATGGCTATTGCCTTGTTGTTGTTGTTACTGCTACTGCTGCTGGTTCTTTGCTGTGGTGATTGTGGAAGCTGTGTCGATTCACGTCGTTTGAAGAGGCGGGGAAATCTTTTTTTGTTGCTAGCTCCATTACTGCCAGAAGAATTGGTTGAACTGATTGTATTGGTGCTCGTGCTCGTACTCATAATGGACATTGGCCGTTGATGCTGTCTTTGTCCTACTGAACTCGTTGTTGTGGTTGGGCTACAGGGTAGATCGGCATCATTGTTGTGGCTGCTGCTACTGCTGTCATTGTCCAAATTCGGTATATCGGCATATGGATCCATAGGACGTCCATTGGAAGAACATGATTCACGACTATGGTGCTTCTTAGTGTTGGTATTTGACATATCAGTCCATGGCATCTGCTGCTGTTGCAATTGTTGCTGTTGTCGCATTTTATGATGATATCCCATGACAAATGATGCTCGTTTCTATCATTCAATTTGTCAGAAAAGATGCAAGGATAGAATATGGTATATAATACATACCTTTAATCGATCTCGTAATTCCATTTGACGAAACATGGATGTTACTTGAGCATCTTCGGATAAGGCTGCAAATACTTCTTTGATGCGAATATATTCAGTATCTTGGCTTTCAGCAGTGGTTGCAGCAGCCTAAAAGAAGGAATAAGAATGTCAGTAAACGATTCAGCATGACAAGGAGACGAAGCTTGTAGGAGTTAAGGTTCTTTTTTTCCTGAGGGTTATCGGACAAGGGGATAAAAGGGGAGGGGAGGACCAAGACAGTGAAAGGGTGGATGATGTGTATGATGATGGTGGTAGTGGTGGGTTGTGTGGTGAAATCAGATCGATACTTACGATCAATACATATTCTGCAACATGTTCAATGATACTGGTGACATATACAGTGACAATAGGCGAGATTGAAAAGTTGTGTGTTTTTGGTACTCCAATGCTGGGTCGTCGAGTGTTTTGGCGATTGTGATTGTTTTCTGCAAGGGTGCAATGATTGATACATTCCTGTCGTAATAGAGCACCTATGCTGTCAAGTGGGATTGAATCCAATCGTCGTGTGCGTTCATATGCTTCGTAATCGATATCATCGGCAGTCTCGGTGTATGATTTAACCTGCAGCTCGGCTTCAACAATAGCGTTTTTGCCAAGACTCGATGGAAGTAAAGCAACTACAGCTGTCTTGATGCGTGACAAGTCGAGCGATTTGGCTGATGTCAAAAGAAGTGTAATGAACTCGTCGAGGAACTGGTTAATGATCTGCAAGGCATCTGAAGAGACGCGTAGAGGATCGACTTGGGTGACAATGGCGTTGGCGGCGCGGTGACAGACATAAGAAGTATCGAATACTGCGCGGGGAGATTAAATAAGTGACATGATCGTCGTGATACCAGCTATATAATATTGCTTGTTGATTACCTCGTGACATAACGATATATAATAAAGTAGATGATAAGGAAGAATGTAAAAAGTAATACTAAGGCTATAATAGTAGTAGTAGTAGTAGTAGTAGTGTTGTGAGAGTGGATCGGGTAGGAAAAAGATATTATACACAAGGAAAAGTGGGAAAGAGAAAGAAAAAAAAGGTACAATAGAGAGAGAGAGAGGCGTTGTTGAAATGATAGCGAGGAACAGGAGAGCGACAATGTTGAAAGACGGGAAAAGAGAAGAAAAAAAAGCGCGGATCAAGGAGTTATGTCCAGCTAAGCAAGGGACATTCACGTAAATACCAAAGAGCCGAAATACTCAAGGCACAAGAAAAAAAGATGCGACACTGCTCACACCGAGTAGGGAAACTAAAAGGAGGGAAAAAAGAAAGGAACGAGCGAAGGAAAGGAGGTGGATTGCAGTTTACAGCTTGGTAAAGTTGTGTTACCAGCGCACAAGCACTCTAATGTAATGCAGGTATCCTTTTTTGGCCTTTTTGTCAACCACTCAATATGCCAAATGAAATCAATTGCATCCAAGTGCTCACTTGAAAAGACAACAAGCTCATCAATGATGCAACTGCAGATACACACGTTTATGCATGAGCACTGACATGGCAACCTTTGCATTACAAAAAAGATTACATTACTTGCAATCATTCCTGATCATGCTATAACGATGGAGCTTGAAAATAGGGCCTTGGTCGTAGTTCAATGACCGCGAATAAGGCACCATCCATTGAAATGGGCAGGCCATGTATCATGACGATATATATTAGGCGGAGTAAATCATTGGATCAGACATTAGGAAAAAGGGGGATGATATGCATTTGCTCTCATATGGCCAATGAACCATTCTTTTGTTTTCCTACTTGACAACGCAACCCGATGATCATCATTTGGCGTGTCTCTCATTCTTCAGACCGCTACATCATCACACGCACACGCACACGTACATTGAGTGGTCATATATTCCCAATCTTCAGGAGCATATATATAACTTTGCAGCAGTAATAAAAGGGATAAACTCATGTTCATTTCATCCCGAGGGTGGATTGGCAAAAGGAGCTCAAGACTTGTTTCTCTTACGACATTATTTGTCTGTTGCTGGTAATCACAAGAATGCACACAGACATTTCCACACCATCCTCCCACCATCCTTCTTCCCATACACACACACAACCCCCCACGCTATTATGGACCTGTTTCTAGTCCTGTTTTGTAATTTCCATTCTTCTCCTTGGTATTGTTTCCCTTGTTTACTTTTGATCGCAATAATGATAATAAATATACAATATTGTTGAAGGACACTACTATTTCCGGACGTAGAGGATAAACTCGTAACTGAGATCATGGTGTGTCTGTATACCCCTTGGGACTGGTTGTTGCACAAATGCCTCGAGATCTTCATGCGGTGCACGTTGAAATAGGTTTTCATCAATAGGCGACATGAATGCATCACATTGGATAGCCTTGCTTGCATAGACACGTGTTAAGAGGATGTGGGTGCATAACGGCATCGATTGATCATAGATTTGCCCTCCTCCCAATACAAAGATCCTGGCTTCTTGTTCCTTCTTCAGGGTATCTGCTTGTTCCAAAGCCTCCTCTATGGATGTAGCCAAACTGACATGTGGAAAAGGTCCCTTTTGATGACAACTACAAAAGAGAATATATGGAATCAGATGACTATATCGTGGCACGCACGCACACAGACTGCACATACTTGTACTTGGCGTTACGTGATATGATGATATTATAGCACTTCGGAAAAGGTGTCATACACAAAGGACGCGCTTCGAAAGATAAACGACCCATCACCACCACGTTTTGCCATTGCCGTTTGTCATTGTCATTGCTCTTGGTATGATAATCCTTGGTCGTCACCTCCATCAGATACTGAAAGTCAGCAGGAATAGACCAGGGTAGTGCTTGGTCGAATCCGATTCCCCATGTGTCTGCCAGGGCAGCAGCCATAAGAACCACAGGCCCGATAGTCATTCGTCAAGGAAGAAATAAGGCTTAAAAGACGGCGGGATGAAACAAGGGGCAATGACCACATTTATCAAGGACACACATTGTGGATGAAGGAAGAAGAAAGACTCTATGCAAGGATCCATAATGGTTTCAATCCATCATAAACTAAACTTTGTGTGAAAAGTTGTTTTTACATTAAAGCTTAATTAACTATGTATATCATCTTCTATATGTGGCAGAAGGAATGCAATGGGATGTAGTAGGGAAGGAAAGATGAAATGAAATGAAATGAAATATAAAGTGAGTAGGATAGGGAGAGAGACAGAACTAGCTTGGGCAAGAAGCGACTAATGTACAAAAAGGAAATGGGTAGGATAATATACAAAACAATGGGATTGTTGAATAGTGCGTGTTTGGGTTTACCATCCTTGGAAACTTTCCCAATAGCTTGAAGTTAAAATGGATGGATGATCATCTCTTGATTCCAGACCACGACCAGCACCACTAGCAGTACAAGTATTGTTTTGTTGTTGTTCCCAATCCACACAATACCTTAGGCTTTGTGAGAGATCCATGTCGTTTGTCAATGATGGGCAAGGTTGATATTTGTTGCTACGTCGAGAAGGAATAATACGACGAGGTCTCACCATTGGTGTAGTGGATTTGGAAACGAGCATGGATGTAAGTAGAGATTGTTGTGGTGGATGATCGGCTATTTTTGGCGGAATTCGCTTTTGAAAAGGATTCTTAGGTAATGTGGAGGAACTGGTTTTGTTGGTTTCAGTCGATGGATTCTCCTTGGCTGGTGGTATTGTTGAGACAGCGGGCTTCTTACAAGTGTCGTTTAAAATAAAATCGGTATCATTCGATCTTACTGTACTCCAAAAGCCATCATCATCTGCACCATGGACATCCTGAACAGTGTCTTCATCATCTTCATCATCTTCTTCGTCTGAAAGATAGAATTTGCTAGTATGTGTATGCGGGGGTTTTGCTTGTTGATGATGATTGTTGGGTAAAAGTTGATGTTGTTGAGACGTTGCACTTGGTGGTGGAGATGGCGGTGGTACGATGGTGTCGTTTTTAGATGCATGTTCCACAAATGTGGTTGCTGGGGCAGCAGCGGTGATGGCGGTCGATTTATGGTTCGATTGAGAAACAGTGGTGGTGGTGGTGGTGGGCAGAGGATATGGCTCAATGGGTGTATTGAGCGACGAGATCATTCGCTTGAAAGATGATGGTGAAACATGCTTCAGAGACCGTGGTGTTTGTGGTATGGAACATGTAGACGATGTTGAACTTGACGACGACGACGCGTAGGTAAAGTAGTCGTCCTCGGCTGAATTACTGTGTTGAATGGGAATGGGCGTACGCACATGCTGCTCTTTGGCTTTCTCAATGAGAGTCTCGCGATACCACAAACGCCAGCTTAAGTTTTCCAGTCGTCTACCGTTCTCGAGATTGTCTTTGCATTTCGTAAAAACTGACGATAAGGAAAAAAAAAGTTAGGAGGATGATATAATCCAATAAAATGTTGCAAACATACCAGTCCACATGCAAGACAAGTCGTCGCTAGTAATATCGTTCAATTTGTGGATATTTGGGACGGCAAGCGACACGACAGGGACGTCGAGCGATTGTATCATGGCAAAAGTAAATGAATGAGAAACGGAAGATAAAACAGGGAAGAAAAAGAGCAGTGGATGATTGTAGGGGTCCAGATAAGGATGCCGTACCCTTAAGTAAGATAACTCGCTGCCTAGATGAGCCGAGACCTTCCCCCCAACTATTTTCAACCCCTTCCTCTAATCGTTTTGGCGGCCCCTTCTCCCCCGATATCGGCTGCTCACGGAGCCTCATCCAATCATATCCATTCTTCCATTGGCGATCTCCCGGCAACTGCCTTGCCCTCCATCACGTTTATCTTTTTCAATGACTAACTAGCATTACTCTACTTTATTATCATCTCATGCTATTGTAATAATTGTGCCACTGTCATATTTGGAGAGAGATGATGAGATGGCATCTTACTTTTACCTTTAAACACGCACATTTTACATTTGACAATCGGTGGTACAGTAAAAAAAGAAAAGAGAGATGAAGGTCGTAAAGTTAATCTTGGCTTAACCGCCAAATTGGTGTGCCACGCACACACGCACACCCAGAAAAGCAATGAAAAGATAAGTAAGCGTATGTGCAACATGCCCACAAAAAGGTCCATAAAATGACCACCAACCTTACCAACAAAATAGCAGCATTTAGTGCTCGTGAATGACCTTGGCGTCAAGGCATTCATGGGACTCATCCCAACCACCACCCCTTCATTCAATACAAGCTACCATCATTGTGATAGCGGGTTGTTGGGGGCTTCCTTTTTAATTACAGTGACCGGCCAAATACTGATAAGACGTCGTGAGAGCAACATGATAGCACCATGATTATCATGGCTACACTGGTTGATGATCAACGCCATTGCATGTGCTACACAGACATTACTCGCCACACACATTGACTATCGCATAACGGTGACAAAAGAGCTTTTCTTATTCAAAAGCACTCTCACGCTTTTTGACGATAGTGTTGATAGGGTATCCCACAACAATGTATAATGAAACACTATTATGCATAGGCAAATGCAAGAGACGTTTTCATGGGGTTAGGTAAAAAAAAAAGAAAAACGGATGCAATGCATCCCTTCAAAGATAGCGGTGGTTTTTGTTGCTGGAGAGAGCGGATGATCCGATTGTTACACAGATATCCTGCATATCGTGTATATAATAGAGCCAACTTTGGATCTGTCTCTTTTTGCGGGTGATGATATATATGCTGCATCACATGATGTGCCGCCACTGGCATGCATGATGCGTGCTGCACTCTCATGTGGGTGAGGTATTTTTCTCTCTCCATGACAGCAGCAGCAGCAGCAGTAGCCAGCAGCAGCACTTTTGTCCACGTGGATCCTCTTTGCTGGGACACAACAACGAAAGGAATAATGACCACAGACAATGAAGGTGGGAAATATATATTCATTGTTTACATCCAACATTGATAAAATCCATTACTAGTATAACAATGAGACCTCGTTCTTTCTTGTCGATCCATCTCGGAGGTCGGAGGATATATAGAATGCAAGTGATGCTGGTAATAGTAATGGTGGGCGTTTCTTTTCTGCATATCTTATTTAAAGTTATGCATTCTTCTTGTCGGATGTCGGGAGACGGCGTCAGTGTTGCTGCACCACGAGCCTAAACAACACCCTGCAATGGAGAAACAAAAGGGATGGTGCGTTGGGATAATTCATTACAGCATCATGATGAATCGGTGATGATGTTTCATACAAACTATGTTTGCGACAACAGGAGGAGTAAGCAGCAAAGGGATACCAAGCCAAAATGTCAAATGTCAGCGGGTTTGGTTGGCATGTTTCGTTCGTTGAGTCAATTAGTATACGGGGTGATGAATGAGTCTATTCCGTTATTCCGCTGCTAGGCAAGGTTAGTTATCGATCATCACCCTCTACCGCCACCGAATATAATGGTTTCACCTCTGTGGTATCATCGTTTTCCAACACACACATTTATTACAGCCACTCCAGTTTCATGTTTTTCAAGCATGTTGTATGACTTTTGCAGTGGGCGTGGTGGCAAAGACGTGCATCCTGGTTGTGTCGATATGGGTCATCTGATATCCACAGCATGTAAACAAGCTAATGACGGCACTCCTCCTTATACAAGAAACTGGAGACATTTGTAGCGTGTGTGTGTGTGGTCTTGGCTGTGACAGGAAAAAGAGAAGGGTGCGAGGAAGGCGCAAAACCTTGATAACAAAACAGTGTTTCGTCCAATGACAAGCGTTACAAGAGCCACACATGGCATCACCTGCTACCAATGTGCTGCTTTCCACCACATGTCGCGTGTCTTCACACTACTATAAAAGCACGTTCCTGATTGGCGTCTTGTCATTTTCTCTCCACCTTTACAACAATGCCTTCCATTCTCTTCTGGGATAATGCCATACGCTCACGCCGTACTTCAACCACATCATCACCCTCCTCGTCTTGTTTCCAATCACCAGCCCCCTCTGTACACACACCATCATCTCGTCGTATCATTTGCAACGAACAATTACTCCACAGCGTGCTTGCACGCATGGATCAATTTTCTATCGAAGAAGACGACGACTCATTATGGGCTTTAGCCAAAGATCTCAAACGTCAACAGGAAGAGGACGAGGATCAGGAACGTCCACACAAGGTTGAAGCATGCTATAATCGAGTTATTCGCATAATGTTGTATTATACACGTGCCCAAGCAACACTTCACGCAGCCAAGTACTACAAGAAATGTATGAATGTGACACTGCCATGCTGTGGCCCATCGCATGTACGTAGTTTGGCTGAACACTTCCGTGATTTGGCAACCAAAGGACTTGAAGAAGAGGAAAAACAAGAGCAGCAAGATCCCACTACTACTGGTCCCAGCAAGAAAATGTCAGTACGATCCATGTCAGTGAGCAGTTATCGAAGCAGCAGCAGTAGCCAAAGTGGATCTAGTTTCAATTCGACAAGCTCAGCAACATGCACTCGCTGTGGTGTAGAGAAAAAGGCCATGCCGGTATGTGCAAAATGCAAAGCACAGGCCTACTGTAGTATCCGTTGTCTCAAAGCACATCAAACTGTGCATCAAGAATCGTGTCGCTCACCTCACTGACAGTAGAAGTAGTAGTAGTACTTGCCACATTATCCGATATTTTGCTCCTCTCGTCATACACCCTGCATACACGAGATGCACACAACACCCTATACAACCAAACTTGCCGTTTCCTTGTACATGTTTTCTCCTTTTGTCATTCCCCTCCCTTCTCAATCGACAAACTTGTAACTGTTTGTTTGCCTGATCTGCAAAACATAAATACTCCGCGCTTTTTTTTTCTTGTAACTTGCATTATCCACTGCCCCAATATCGTCTTGGGTGGATTGTTGGAACTTTATAAACATATTATGTCATTGTCAATTGCTGCTATATATGTACTACATCGGGTATCGATTTTGGTGTTAGAGAAAACGTAGAGGGGTATATGATGTCGAGGATGAATAGGATGGCATGAAAGAGAAGCACTCTCTTATTAGACTTTTGTATACATCATCTCGTGAACACAAAGAATTTGACATCCCTCTACCTCCAATGCTGAAACTCCAAACAAAGCGTAGCGTGTGTTTTTGTACGCCAATCCCCCCTTTTTTCCACCTGATGTAAAAAAGAAAAACCTTCATCACGCAACAACGATAACCATGTTTCTCTCTTTTTGCGTGTATCCCGTCTTTTGGATCTTGCTTACATCAATGTGTCATGTTGTCCAGGTGCATTGATTGGAAGCACAAGATGCAAAACATACATAAAAAACCCGTGTCATTATAGTCGTGGCTGCGCACAGCCTCGTCAGGTATCCCAGAAAGCGCGTAACGATACCGTGAAGGAAATGGAAAAAGAAAAACAATACACAGCAGCTTCGTTGCTGTTTCAGAATAGCATTTACACATACACAAACACTCAAGCAATGACACAATCGGTCTTCTTGATAGAAACATGTCTTTGGTTTATTGTTGCATCGGAAGTGTCAAACGAATGTTCCTGTATATACCCTTTGATGGATTATCCGAAATTATATACAAATGTGCAGTTGTTACTATTCTACGCCTTGCTTTGAAGATGCTGCATTGTTGTTCTGGTGCCCACCATCCTGCTTTCCTTTTTTCTTTTTCGACTTTTTCGATTTGCCTGTGGTGGATGATGATGTGTTGACTCCACTTGTTGTTGTTGCGGGTTTGTTGGTGGTCGATGATGTCGAATCGCTGCTTTGTTGCTGTTGTTCACCCGTAATCCCCGCACGAGTTGCCTTTTCCTTGATGCTCCTCGCACGCTTTAACGTATCAGCGTCTTTGCTATCCACCAGCACACGTAGGATAAAGGAGTATGCATCGCTGAATATCCCGTCCCAATTAGGTTTATCCTCTCGTTCATCCGAAACTAGAATGCTCAATCAATACCAGCACTTTTTTTTTTACTTCCTTTGATTACCCATGACTTACCGAATGCACTCAAATTATCGATGGCACGTACAATGTGTCGCTGAATATCTGCAGTCACCGTATCGTTCTGTCCCATGGCAAGCAAAGTAGGTAACACGTCGTATGCGTTATCTTTCAAATCACCGTCGGTTGCATATGCAAGCATCAATCCATTGTTTTCCTCTGGCAAAACAAGAATAAAAATAGCAATTAGCTTTTGCAATTCGAAACGTCATAGTATAATTGTACATACCGTACAGCGCGAAATTGGCTAAGCAACGTGCTACATGTCGATGGACCTCGGCGTGTTCGGGAAACGTAGATGGCACATTGCAGATATACTTGAGCAGCCGTGGTTGCGCCATAAGCTTGGTTTGAGACTCTTCTAAATCCAACATTGAGCATCATCATCAATTATTATTCCCCTGTCCCCCTTGTTCAATCACTTACGGTTAGTTGCAAAGTTGGCCAGTGCACAGCATATATGAGAAACAGCCGACGGATTCATTGAAACGTATTTCTGCATATCGTCCTTGCCATCCACACTGCGCGAAAGGTAATACGACAGGTCTTCTTTTCGCTGCTTGCTATTATCTTGTTGCGGTAAAAGAGCAATGACCGATACTAACGCCCGAGCCACATCTCCAGCCAGCAATGCGGGCTTATATTTATCTAAAGATACGTGGTTTAGTTGTTCATGCTTCAGGTCACAGTCTCTCGCGTTCCCATTTTACCATTTCTCAAGGATAGATAGGCAATTGATTTTGCAAGATATTTCCGCACATCATCATTGGTAGATTGTATCAGGCTTGCAAACTTATCGGATCCTCGTACAAGTTCAATAATGGCCGGTTGATGCGTCACTGTCACAACATGCAATGTTGTTATTAAAGGAAACATCACCATGTCCACCCATTCAGACCCTTACCCTGACCACTGATAGCCGATATTGCCTTTGCCGCTAAGCTCTGGATGATTTGTCCTCGTTCTTTGAGTTGTAGAGAAGATACCTCCTCTTGATCATCATCGCCATTGGATGTTGCCTTGTCTTGCCGCTGAGGATGATGACTGGCACTGCTAGAAGTTACGCTCTGGGTATCTTGCTGATTGGATGTAGGAGCAGTGGTTGGTTCATAAGCAGCCAATGTTAAAAGCGTGAAGAATATGCCGTCGTCTACAATATTGGTCTGGCTGAGAATGCCAGCACGAGCTAGCTGGTATAGCACATGCGCGCAATTGATCACGATCTCCAGTACGACTTCTTGTTGCTGAATCATGGTGTTCTCCTCATCCTCATTATTCTCCTGAGCTTCGTTTTCTTGATAGCCAGTCGCTGAATGGATTGATGATGGCGATGAATGGTGTTTCTTGGTGGTGTCTTTGGTATCATAGTAAATGTAATGCTCGACCAGATGTAGTAATGGAGGTAGAGCCCATTTGGTGATAATAACAGGGCGTACCGATTCTAAACAGCAATGATGAGTCATTCGTTATTCTTGGTTTCGAAAAGTAGAGGGGTACCTTTCTCAGCGAGGATTGCCAGAATCGTAGTGGTCAAATGATGCAAGTGGATACTCGATGATGTCCTGCATAGCCATATCAGTGCATCGATGGCGCCGTACGCAATAATGTTGTGGATATCCTTTTCTAATCATCATCACACGTCAATTATGTCATATAATACTATGCTCCACCACCATCACCCCATGCTTGCATTTACCATTATCTCGCTCAATCAACTCCAATAAACCACGAGCACCATGGATCTAAGTAAATCAACCCATCATATTAGTATACTGCTTGGCATAAACCTAGTCATTTCCTCACCTGGGTCGATAAACCATGATCATCGTCTATCGCATATGTCACCAGATAGGCCACCTCGAAGCATCCATTGCATACTCGTACAGGCCGAGAGCCATACCCAAGTTGCGGAAGAGGTACACTCTTGGATGAGCACTCTTGGCAATAGATGTTCCCGCTGTTTTTCTTCCTAATTAGCCCAATGTCCAAACAAGCCGTAGTCGAACATTACCAGTGCCTGCAATGGTGCTAAAGTACGTCCATGGGAATACCTTTGAGTTAGTGTCCAATTGGAGATTAAGTCCAACAATAGCCTACCCTACGTCGTATAGCATTGAAAGGCGAGCTGCAAAGAGTGCACTGCGTTACATCGGTGTCGTTAATCCATACTGGGCGAGGGAGTAAAAAGGTCTGTCGGTCATCTTGCAGTTGCATAATCTCACGGAAAAGAAGTTGTATCAAGGTGAGTGTGTATCAAGTTCCGATAGAATTGATGAGATGGTCATGCATAATCGTTTCCCACATGTCATCCATTGCACCCATATTGTTATCCAGGAACACTTCCACAAGCCTATGCCCCTTTTCTAGATACAGTGCTATCCCATCATTATATTACCTCTCTTCTCACACCACCACTTGCATTATGCAATGCATAACTCGCACGTCCTCAACCCCGTGACACAAGCTGCCATGGCAACCACATCATAACAATAAACACCTACACACTATGACCCACCCAACATATATAAAATTGCATAGTATTTGACATGATATTATATTTGACTTTTTGAAGAATGGGTTGGATACAACGCATGTCACGTGGAAGAATCGTGCCTGGGGGCCAAGGTGCACACATGATTTGGATACAGTGAGTCATCATAATGGACAATGTACATATTTCATGGTGATACAAAGGCCTTTGTATGGCATTCGATGCAGCTCATGCTGATCCCTAGAATGCAGCACTTTCATCTGAGTATGCCGTTATGGCCTCCAGGTCTCAACCGTCTATTATTATGACGGCGTACCACAAATGGCGTAAACACACTCCTCTTCACGCTACTCACCAAAAGTTAGATTAGTATACGTGTTATTTGTAACTTCCAAGGCATATTTGAGTTTGGAGCTAAGAAGATAAAGGAAAAGAAAACCCGGGGATTCTCATCAAGCCTCACAATAATAGGGTGCTGCAATTGTTGGATCATGGTTACACCCGCAAACACCAGCAGCATGAATGTCGGGCTTGGCTTTTGGCTTTTTTTTTGTTTTCGAATTTTGTTATTTACCACATTTAGATCCTTTATTTTTAGTGCTGGATGGTTACAGCCAACATCCACGATTCCTTGTCTATCTTTTCTTTCTTCTTTTTCGTTCTTGACGTACTAATGTGGTCTAGCAACGCTGTCGATTCAATGATGCGGTCGCCACGAGGATATATCAACTTACTACGCCTCGCATGGCTTTTGGCAGTCTTTTACGGTGAGGTCTATATTTTTTGGAGTGCAGCAAGACTTTGTGCACCATGGCCTGGAAAAGCACAGCATGTATCAAACGTAAGTAGTGACGACAGGTTGATTAAGATTGACTGGTAACCATAGCAACATGCTTTCATTGTGTAGTCTCTACAACAACCAGAGAGGCTCATGCTTGTGAGTGATACTCAATTGAAGGACGCATATTCCTACAACATTATACCCGACGTGTTTGTGCGAGTGATCGAGTTTTACAGTGACTTGTATCAAAAGCGCAGTTATCGATTTTTGGAACAACAGCTGTATCCACAGGCGACTGTATTTTTAGGAAATTTGATCGAGGGTGGTCGTCAATGGAGTGATGCAGGGTAAGACCCAGGGTTATGGTTACTTTTTGTGTGTTGCGTGTATTGATTGTTATCTCCTGTGACACCAGATTTGAATATCATGCTGCGCGTTTCCATCGATTGTTTTCCTCCTTCTCGCAACCACACTATCATATGGCAGGCACGCATGATATTGGTTTTGGTGATGGTATCAAATCCCATGAGGTGAACAGGTTCCAGAACGAGTTTGGTCCAACCTCGTATACATTTCAAACAACCCATTACTCTGCTGTGATTGTTGACACACTTTCTTTGTCGTCAACGTTGAATCTCAGTACCAAAGAAACCGCACTAAATCTCAACCTGCCACCCCAGCCACGTATCTTGTTCACTCATATGCCTTTATATCGACGCGATAAACCTTGCAATGTCATGGATCCATCGTCATCAACAACAAATCGAAAGGAGGAAGATGGCCAGTACCAGAAACCAACAGCCCAAATCGTTCAGGAACGCAAGCATCAGTATCAGGGGATGTTGGATCAAGAATTGTCAAAAGAGCTCCTGGATTGGATTCAGCCTGTTGTGGTATTTTCAGGCAGCCACCATCCCTATTGTCATGTCAAACACGAGGACATACATGAAATAACAGTGCCTGCATTCAACATGGGGATCAAGGGTGGTGGTGGCGTTGTCCTTGTCAATCTTTCTGAGAATGATAGGGTTACCGCCAAAGTGTGTTGGATGCCTGATCAAGTGGGTATCTATATTGGCTATGGGTGTCTATGGCTAGGAACTCTTTTGGCGTTGTTGTTGTACCATCTTTTTCAGCATCGGAAAACAATGACTTGGTCGTGGGCGTTGCTAACATCACATGACTACGAAATTGGATACAAAAAGAAGCAACACGATGATATTGTAACCAATGCATATATACGAAGACTCAAGAGGAAATGGCTTATAGACTTTATTCGAGATGTTTTAGAAGTGGGATGTACAACAGCTGCTATATATGTTGCATGTTTAATAGTTATAATATAAACATAAGCTGTAAGAGAGAGATCAGTGGTACAAACGGGGGATGAAGATCATTGCATGTGCGCATCGGCCACTCGCGCGTGCGTGTGAGTGAGTGAGTGAGTGTGTGTGTGTGTGAATGGTAAGAGGACTTGCTCCGAAAGAACCTACTCTACGTATTACTCTTCCGCTCAACATATTGCTATCCATTGACTTACCTTTGACATGTACGCCAATAATTCATTTGCACGGTATGCCGTGCCGATGAGCGGCAGCAAACAACAGCAGCAACAACAACAGCAACCCACCAATTCACTTGTCAATCTGCATTCGTCATCCGATGTGTCTCTTTCTCTGGCAGGCAGCACGTCAACCCATGTAGCACGCCAATTATCTTATGCACAGATTTCACGGCAATCGTCGTCACCACACCATCATGCTCGTACAGCTGCAGCCATGGCTCGTAATGCTCCTGTTTCTTCGACGGTGACTATCACTGATCCGAATAACCCCAGCAAGTCTCTGAACGGCTTCAGCAAAACGGAAGTTGGACGACCGGCAAGATCATCAATGATGAATGAAGCGACTGAAGAGAGCTCTCAGACATGGACGACGTTGGATATGGGTGGAATGGGGCTAAAGAACCTTGCATTGGCTGTATGCAATTATTCATTTCTCACCGTGCTCTACTTGAATCACAACAACTTGACATTTCTACCGCCTGCTCTATCAAAGTTATCTCATCTCAAGACATTGGATGTGTCTGGCAACAAACTTACCGATGTTCCACCTGATCTCGGATTACTTATCAATCTACGAGAGCTCCTGCTTTTCGATAACAACCTCGTCACGTTACCATCCGAACTCGGCTCGCTCTATCAACTTGAAACACTGGGCCTGGAAGGCAATCCGCTACATCAAGATATTAGAGATATCCTCATTCAAGAGGGATCAGCTGCTGTCATCCAGTCTCTACGAGAGAATGCACCAGGTAAACTACTCTTCCAATATCAATGATTGTAAATTAACGACAAATTCATATATCTAGTGGGGATGCCACCTCCTCAACGAGAGTGGATCGCAGTAGATACCAGCGGATCAGAAACAGATCCAGGTAATATTCGAATGACAATGATAATGATGACGCTCGTACTTACATGGATGTAATTCATCAGGGAGATTCACGGTGCTATGCTACAACATCCTCTGTCAAAAATATGTCACAAGTCAAGCATATGGATATGCACCTTCATGGGCATTGAGTTGGGAATATCGCAAGGAGCTCATCCTCTCTGAAATTTTTGGTTGCGATGTGGATATCGTCTGTCTTCAAGTAAGTATCATTCAGGGACAACAAAGCAAGATGAAGATGGGTTGACAATGCTATCTAGGAACTATCTCTAGATTTATACGAGGATGAATTCAGGGAGGAATTTAGACAACGTGGTGATTATGACAGCGTTTACTATCCCAAATCAAGAGCAAAGACCATGTCAGGAACGGAGCGAGGCCAAGTGGATGGATGTGCAACGTTTTTCAAGTCATCAAAGTATGTCCCATGTTAATCAGCCAAATGGGTTGATACTAACAACATGCTCTTTAGGTTCGAATTGATTGAGGTGCATTTAATGGAATACAATCAAAAAGCGCTGCAACGTGCCGACTTTAAGAAGAGCGCTGATATATACAACCGCGTCATGACCAAGGACAATATTGCGGTGCTGACGATGCTAGAAAACAAGGAAACCTTGGATCGTATCCTCGTTGCCAATACACATCTTCACTGGGATCCATCGTTTGCAGACGTCAAATTGGTACAAGTTGGTATGCTATTGGATGGCATTGAGAAGTTTGCTACAAAGTACTTGAAACCACCTGCCACTTCACCTAATGGACCCACCTATGGTTCGACATCTGACCTACCTACTCTCATCGCTGGCGACTTCAATTCTGAACCTGTGTCCGGTGTTTATGAATTTTTGTCAAAGGGATTGGTTCGTGAAAACCATGACGACTTTGGAGAATATCTTTACGGCGATTATACCAAGGAAGGTCTCTCTCACAATTTGAGTCTCAAGAGTGCTTATGCATCCATGGATGAGCTTCCCTTCACCAATTACACGCCCGACTTTAAAGGTGTCTTGGATTATATTTGGTCGACAACCAACACGCTTCAAGTCATGTCATTACTTGGGCCTATTGACAAGCAGTATCTTGGCAAAGTGATTGGATTTCCCAATCCACATTTTCCATCCGAGTAAGTTGGATCACATCTTTTCTCTTTTCCCTCTCCCATACCATACTCATATCTCTATCCACGTACATAGTCATATTCCCATCATGGTTGAGCTTCAGTGCAAGACTCCCAGGGCAGCGGAAAAGAAAGCAGCGGACAAACAAGGCAAGCGATAGGCACGCTGTTTGCATGGATTACCCTTTTTTATTATTCTTATTCAACCGTTCTTCACTTCCTTTATCCTCGTATACTCGCTTTCCGCATTTCCTTCTCCCTATCATCCTCTAGTACATATATGTCTTTTGTTTCTTTTGTAATTGGGGCGTTACTTTATCTTTCCATTTTGGCTGTAAATGAATCATTTTCTTTTTCACTTTGAACATTATCTTTATAATCTGCATGGAACAATTTCTTAATCTACGGACTGTCGGTATGACCAGATGCAATCCAACGATCATGGATATGTACAAGAGCCGGTATAATCATGCTTTCAATCTCAACACCTTCATTGAGTTCTTCAGGTGTCAGCGATAGCTCCTTTTCCGTAGCGTTCATGATCATAGTCACTGTTTGTTTACGCGTCTTGAGCATGTTGCCGATCACAACTTGATGTCCATAACGTTGTAATGCTTGTCTTGCCTTGGGAACCAATAACGACATGTCGGTTTCGAGCTATTAGTTATAGGATAGCATTAGCAATGGTAGACAGTAGTGGTTGAATGTTATATATATAACTTGCCTTGAACGAAACAATTAAACCTTGCGATGCCCAGTTGCTCACCAATGGCTTTAAGAACTTGGGTACTTGATCCAACACCAAATTAAGAGCACCATCACGTGATTGAATCTTGTGCTCAGCCTATATGAAAGGTGTGAATACTATTGCCATGGAGACACACGCACACATACACATTACCATTTTCTGGGATGGGATGAAAAAGTCACTGACGGCAGCTGCAAGGTAGTACATGGATTTATTGCCAAGACGAGCGAGGATGTGGCATGCGCTTTGTAATTTGAACAAGTAGTCTGACAGGGTCACAAAGTCGAGTTGCAATAGCATGTTTTGTTCCTTTGCACGATGGTATTCGCTGAGAATGACATGCATCTCCTTTGCATATGCTGGATCCACTATAAAGAGAGAGAGCAAATATTAAGACATAAGCACAGAGAGATCATTAGTGAGTGATGATGACCTACCGCATACTGAGCCATCCTCTTTGGTGACCATATAGTCGAGAAAAGCTCTGTTGGGATTGTGTGTATAATGGCGTTGGAAAGGTTCGAGACTGAACTGGCGATGCATGAATACAACAGCATATCCAGCCTTGATGAAGTATTCGGCGGATGTAGCACCACGGTTGCCGTTACTAAAGTTATCAATGAAGCGAACGGTCTGGTTCTCAAGAGGTACTGTGGTGCCACCACTCTACAAACAAATAGCTATTAGCATGCTTTCCAAGTAGTACTATGGCCACATAGGACCTATCTACCCACCCACACTATCTTTAACTTACCGTAATGAGGACTACCCGAGTACCCTGCTGACGGTGATAATCAACGAAGGCTGACAATCTTTGTTCAAAGCGGTCGAGATCAGCAGGAGGCTTGTTTGTGTTGAAGTAGACATCGGGGTCAATGATGCCTTGACCGTTATCGAGCAGTTGTTCTCCAGAAGTGGCAGGCATGAGGTAATCAGGAATAACTTCTTGGGAGCTCATGATGACTCAGGTGCTTTTATTCGGAGCCTGGGTTCCAACGAACGACGACGACGACAAGTTGAGTGGATAAGTATGCAAATGATAGAACTCTCACGATATCCAACGACGTGTTGACCAATTGTATTTTTCTCCTGTTTACCTGCATGGGCATCTCCTTTTATGCAACATTACATATTATTATGCCACCCACCATCATCAACCTGTATCTCTGTGTATATCCTTATTACATTTTGTATTTTATGAGAAATGATAACGGGGGGAAAAAGAGGATGAACAATGTACGTTTTGCAATGAATGGGAAAAAGGATCATGTTGATTTTTTACACCACTTGGTTGTTATGGCGACGCTTGTAAGGGTTTCGAAGCTCACGGACCAAATCCTCAGGCACTGGAGGCTGCTGTTCTCCAAGACCAGTAAATGTAACCTTGTTAACGTCCTCAGGTGATGTGGTGAATTTCTCCTCTAAAGTAGATAGATGTATCATGATTAGATTGGGGGCGGGTTGTCATTGAGTTGTTGTCGTACCTCCACTTCTATCATCGTATTTAACTGAAGGCTTGGGGATCTCCACATCTGTGCCTCTCACGAATCGTGCCCATCGCTTGGTGATACGACCATCTTCCAATGTCTTTTCCACTTGCCGGCGTTCAATCCGAGTAGGGACTCTATTTGGTACAAAATGTCAAAATTCAAACCGATCATCGCATCATCAGTATCCACTTACTGTGTATCAGGATGCAGTAACATGACGTTCGAGTAATGAATTGGCATCTCCTTTCTCATAATACCCTCAGGTGCACCGGGTTGTTGAGGAACATGCTTCTTGGCCTATACTTCAAGTGTCAATCGAATCCATCAATGTCATCGTATCGTCTAGTATATCACTTGCCAGCTTCTTTCCTTCTACCAATACAGTGTTCGTTTGTCGGTTTACTGCCTTGATTTCACCAATGGTGTCTTTGTCTTTGCCAGCAATGATAGCAACCTATACAGTCCCATTAGGTGTCATGTCACAAGGCGATGCCGAAAAAAAAAAGTCCAACCTTGTCGCCCTTGACAATGTTCCATTGCTTGATGCGATCCTTTGGGTTGACCCACTTTGGGACAGAAATATGACGAGAGCTGATACCCTGAGCTTTGAAACGGTGCATCGGAAAGGTCGGTTGGTTTCTTTGTGGTCGAAGCTGAGAAGGATACAGACACACCCTGCGAATCCGCACAACATTTTTCCTCTCACTACTCGTGACTGCAATTGATCTGACCACATTGTAAAGGCAAATACAGCAGTATCATTATTATCATTGTATTGCATCCTCATCCCATCCCATCTCACTATTGTTCCCATGTCAGTGTTGTTATTAAACCATCATATGTATTCAGTTGAACCCTCAATTCACAATAAACATCTCTCTATACAAGCTCATGCATCACAACCAATGATCCTTCCTCCTCCTCCTCCTCATCATGTTCATTGTATCACACAGATCATGCATATTAGGTCACAAATGCTGGGACAATTTCTTTTAATGTCGAAACAATGACGCTAGATAGTAGCTAGGCGACAACGCAACATTTACTCATCGTCAACAACGACGGTCTCCAAACCTATAATAACATCAAGTTAGTCACCATGGCAACCATTAAATAAGCATATATCGCTGCATAGCACCATCCAACAACAATGATCCTGATATCTCCATTTTTCCCAAATCAAGACCAGTTGTGATTGATGCAAGCAAGCCCATATTGCATGTAAAAAAAAAAAAAAAAAAAAAAAAAAAAAAAAAAAAAAATAAAAAAAAAAAAAAAAAAAAAAAAAAAAAAAAAAAAAAACTTACCCTTGGCACCGTTGGGAGTAGGGACAAAGGTGACGTAGGAGTAAAGCTTGTGGACAGCATCCTCATCATCGTTACGCTTGCGAGCAATGCGGACACGAATGCGGTGGGGGACATTGCGAACACCACGAGCCCAGAGAGCCTTGTTAAGACCAGTGTCAATACGGACATCGGGGGTACCCATGGCCTTGACGGCGAACTCCTTGACAGCCTTGATAGCGTGGGGAGTGCGCTTCTTGAAGGAGCGACCATGGACCAACTTGTGCAAGTGGATGGTGTACTCGCGAGTGACGACGTCGGCAAGGGTCGAACGCTTCTGGGTGTTCTTGGGAGCCATTGCTAGATACAAAAGATGGATATTTAGAATGGATGCATCGATTGAATGGATGTATGCATTATTTGATAATGGATGGATGGATGGCTATGATATTTTACCTTATAATACGAGGAGAGGAGGAACGTTGAGTTGCTGCCTTGTCTTTCTTACTTATGTGCGGACTTTGATCTTTTTTCACTTTCCACTCACCCACTCATCAATCCCAAAGGCACATCGCTTTTCCCTTTCTCTCCCTCCCTTTCACGTTCACACACACGCGTATATACAATGACATCGCCTTCTTCAATGGTACAGCTACTTGAATTCATCTTTGCACTTTTGCTTTTAAAAACTAATCACTTTACACTAGGATGACTTGTCTTCTCTACACGACGAACCCCATTCCACCAATGCCGAAGCACCTGACAACCTCTCGAAAAATGATACCGATGGCCAAGCAACCAATTTATCTGAGAAACCTACACAAACCGATGCAAAGGTAATGCATATGATAATAATACAAGCATAAACAAAGTTTGCTCATGTGCTATGTTCCTAGTCATCAAGGCGTGGATCTCGTTTTGGATGGTTACTGTGGATGATCTTGTCACTGGGTGCTATTTGGTTCTCGTTGATGGTTGTGGATGAAGCATGCAATCGACATTATTGCAATGACTTGATGGATATTGTTTCGGATCATACGCTTATGCTTCAACTCAAACAGCAAGAAGCGAGCTTGTGGATGAATGAACACGTGAATCCTTGGGTGCAGGACAAATATCAACAATGGAACGACTGGGTGCAGCACCATCGTGATCAACTAAAGACTGCTGTGATCGAATGGGCCGAGCCAAAAGTTTGTCAGCCACCCGTAACTGAAACTACCACAGCAACTGTCACTCAATCAACCACGTTACATCGCACTGCCACCGTGGAAAAGACTGTTTATCAAACATCAACTCTGAGGGAAACGGATACTATCACATCTACAGCCCACCACACAGATACAATTACCAACTTTGCCACAGTGACGGACACGAAGACGGTGACCGATACGACGACATCAGTCAATTACGCTACAATCCACCACACAACTACTGTCACGGATACGGTTGCTCTCCCAAGCACAATCACTGTTACTGATACAGATACAACTACCATCACCGCTACCGTTACCTCTACTGAGACCTTGAAAGAAACTTTGACTGAGACCATCACTGATACGGTCACTGAACATGCAATCAAAACCATCACCAAGACAATGACCCCAGATGCTGAACCAACCGATTAGTTTTATTTACGTGCTTGATGCATTCTTGTTTTTCGAGTACCAAATATAATTTTGTATATACCTTTTCTTCATTGCATAATTCTACATGTTGTTAATAACCTTGTCCTGTGATAAGAGTGTCGATCTCAACCACATAAAACAACTCAAATGACATAGTAATATATTCAAGTAGCCCGTTGTATTAGACCAAACAATAATAATAATAGTAAAAAACAGTGCCTAGGTTTATCTAATCCAATGGCACCCAATCTCTGGGATTCTTGAGAACTTCTATCAGATCAGCTTCTTGAGTATTGACTTCTGGTTCGTGCATGTATTCCCATCGAGAAGTGAGCGGCAAAGACATGAGAATGGCTTCAATCCTTGATCCCGGTGTTTGGAGACCGAATTTGGTACCACGATCCCATACCAAGTTGAATTCGACATAGCGACCACGACGCAATTGTTGCCATCGTTTCATCTCGGGGGTGAACTTCATATCCTTACGCTTTTGGACAATGGGGACATAAGCCGTGGAGAAGCGATTACCCATTTCCTTGACAAATCCAAATAGCTCTTCGATAGGCTTGTCATCGAGATCGTCAAAAAAGATGCCACCGATACCACGAGCTTCACCACGATGCTTGATGAAAAAGTACTTGTCACACCACTGCTTGAAGGTACTATAGTACTTTTTGTCATACTTGTCGCAGCCATCCTTGAGTACTTGATGGAAATGAATAGCATCCTCTTCGAATAAGTAACTTGGTGTCAAATCAGCACCGCCACCGAACCACCACATTTTGGGAGTGCCATCAGGATTTTCAATTTCAAAGTAGCGGTAGTTCATATGCACGGTTGGACAATTGGGATTATGTGGATGCATCACAAGCGAAATGCCTGCTGCAAAGAAAGGAACAGGACCATCCGCTGAGATTTCCTTGCCACGGTCATGTCGCATTTGTTCAACAGCAGCTTTGGGAAGTTGGCCATACACCACCGAGACACCAACACCAGCCTTTTCAAATACATTGCCGTCCTGCAGCACACATGTAATTCCTTCGCCACCTTCAGCACGTTGCCATGTTGTGCGTGAAAATTGTTTGCCATCAATCGCTTCAATATCTTGCACAATGCGGTTTTGTAAGCCTTTGATGAAAGCTTCCATACGTAAACGCATCGGATCGCTGTCGGTAATTGGTCCTTCCGATCTCTGTAATATGAATATCCCGCCCCACCTTTGTCAGCACAACAACGTGATTTGTCTCCACCCACCCCTTGAACTTACCCTTTGTTTGTCATCAGCAACAGCATCACAATGAGCCTATAATGAATGAAAGAATGCCCATAAGTCACCATATCACAACCTTCCATCCTTATACACATTCAATATACCTCATTGTGTTTCCAGAGACCGTAGGTTAATGTGGCAGCGGCGGCGACAGTAACATAGCAAGCAGTTCGTCGATGTCTCCAAGCATTGGAAGCGGCAGTAGCTGTAGCAAGGGAACGACGTTGGTTTGAAGCGCTATTGACATGTTAATAATAAATAATGATATGTCGCGCGCGCGTGTTGTTGAATATACTTACAGGTGTCTTAAAGCAAGGGAAGGTTGTTGCACTGAAGGAGACAGGGTGTTAGGAAAACAGTATCAACTCTTTTTGGTAATCGCGATTACTTACATCGAGACAAGGATCTTGACGCACGACCTGCCAACATGGTGTGTAGAAATGAGAGAGTGTGGGAAGAGAAGTACTGTCAAGTCTCCAAGTCATCCTTGTGCACACCCATAAAAATAAGGCCGGAGTGCCAAACCCGACGATAGCTGGCATATGTGATGCATCATCACGCCATACCACTTTAGAAATTGTGGCGAGGTTTTCCATGGGTAATCAATCATTGCTTGTAATACGACATCGGTTGGTAATTTTATCCACAATTGCCCTGTGCTCTATGCTCCAAAAGAGGGTGGATGTCGTATATATCCTGACCTAGGCATGTAACGAAGGCTGTTGTATCACCACCACCTGCCTGTCAATCTTTGCACATGAAACAAAAGGTTCACTTTCAAACACCATAAACACCCTTCTCCGAAGCACGAACAATCACTGACGAAAACATCGTATTCTTTATAGAAAAACCGGATGACAAGTTTCTACGGCTCCATGTTGGCTTATGTAACCATGTCACATACCACTATCCACCACCATCCACCACCAGTATGAATATCATCATATAATAGGATCTCGGTAATATAACATTTGGGCTGGCATTTCTAGTGCTTTGAGAAGCATGAATTTCCCAGGTGTGGCTTTTATTTCCTTCTATTCTATATTCTTCTTCTACATGCAACCATTCAACAAGTATTATCCTCCTGATTGGACGCCCGATAAGGTATGATGCAATAGCATGCAAACGTGGATGACTTGCTAATGTACTCATGGATAGGGTTCTGTCAATAAGCATGTGGGGAAACACCCTTTGGGCGATCGTGCACGAAAGCTGGATCAAGGCATCTTGGTTGTCAGGTGAGAGAGACTCTTTGAGAAGGGAGAATTGGATGAATAATCTCGTTTGCCCCTTTCTCTGTTGCCCATACGGGAACACACGTCTGCAAAAGATTTGAACTGCCATTCAACATATGGTGTACTGGATGCGAGAATCACATTGGCAGAGGTATCAATCGTGGGCTGGGTCTATAATTGGATTGCGCATTAACATGGATTCTCCTCCCCAGGTGTTCGATACAATGCCGAGAAGAAAAAGATTGGCAATTATTACAGCACACCCATCCTGCAATTTCGCATGAAATGTCACTTATGCAGCAACTGGATCGAGATACACACCGACCCAAAGGTAGATTCGTATAAGGCACTGGATCATCATTGACATGGAACTAACAACCAATGGTTTAGAATACCGATTACAAAGTTGTTAGTGGTGCTCGCAAAAAGGTCGAGGAATGGGAACCAGAGGATACAGAGGTGATCAAATTGAAAGGTAAAGGTCTCATCCACCGCTAGTTGGGAAAAGGAGTCTCATCATCATATGTATGATAACTATGCAGATGAGGAAACCAAGGAACGTCTCGAGTCGGATGCAATGTTTCGCCTTGAACATGGTGTCATGGATCAGCAAGTGGAGAAGGAGAGCGTGCCTGTGTTGACTCAGTTACAACAGCTCCAGAATTCAAGTTGGAGTGATCCGTATACCCGATCGCAGCAACTACGACGCAAATTCAGAGAGCAGAAAAAGAAGGACAAAGCACTCGAGGAAGAAGCTGATCGGATACGTGATAAGCACTCTTTGCACATTCCATTATTGCCCGAGACAGTGGATGACGTGGTACGAGCCAAAATGATACAATATTCAGGTGAGAGAAGCATGGTTGGGAAAGGGGAAACGTGTCGTATGCAGATCACTTATATCCTACTTTATAGATCCATCCCTTGTTGAAAAGCGCAAATTGGAAAAGACAGCCTCCACCTTGTTCCCAACAAAAAGGAAAAGCAAAAGCGATTCCAATAAGAGCGTGGCACAAGAACTCGGCTTGCGTGCAATGACCCATACCAGGCTCAAGCTCGACCCCTTTTTGCAACAATCGAAATCCGCCCTGCCACAACACAAGGAAAAAGAAGACATAGCAATCGTCAAACCAAGCAAGAAAAGGCGGTTGCCATCACAAGGTGGGTACACAGACAACAACAATGACAGCAGCAACATCCATCATGGTGGTGGTATACCCGGTGCTCAGCAACCAAATGATAAAGTACAGCCATTAGTCTCCTATGGTAGTTCTGATTCTGACGAGCCTGATGAATAAATGGCATACTATATATTGTTATACCAAATGAGATGATGTATTTACAAGATCAGTATGATTATATATGGGTGTGTGTGTGTGTGTGTGTGTGTGTGTGTGTGTGTGAAGGATGGCACGCGGATAAATGGTAAGTGTATGGGAAGATCAAGTCATGTGCAATATGGAATGTCCTCTAAATGGAAGGGTGGATCTCATCCATAATGGGATATGGGTTTTCTGGGTTGATGAT
The DNA here is from genome assembly GCA_000697475.1 of Lichtheimia corymbifera B2541. Classification (NCBI taxonomy): domain Eukaryota; kingdom Fungi; phylum Mucoromycota; class Mucoromycetes; order Mucorales; family Lichtheimiaceae; genus Lichtheimia; species Lichtheimia corymbifera. The sequence continues at coordinate 178,463 of JNEU01001172.1, forward strand.
TGCATTCTCGACTGTCAACAAGAGCTGTGTGGAGGATGACGATTTGCTAGCCATGCTATAGATCTTGACTTCAACAAAGAGTGGGAATTGCTGGAAAAAATCTTCCATATCTTCGGTGACCAAGGGCTGACCATCTTCGAGCTGATGATACGTATAGACATGACCCGTGCGTACTTTGACTAATAATCGTGACATGCCTGTCATAGCTGCTGGTCGAGATTTGAGTTTGTTGAAGATATCTTCGGCCAAAAGCTCTGGATTATCTTGCAGGATTGGCAAATGATCATACGCAAATGCATCGGACGGATGATGATAAATCTTATTTTCCAGCCATTCTTCGAATAATCGAGAAACATGCGATGCCACTTTGCTTGTATTACCGAGTGTGGGCAGCTGTTACAAACGAAAAAAGAAAAAGAATTTTCTCTCGGTCAGCTATCAAAGAGTCAATCTATCGTTTTTTCCCGTCGTCATACCGATATGAAACGATTGCCGCCATCCATAAAATAGGTATTCTGGTAACGAGATATTTGAGCGTTGTTTTGGTCAGTCATTTCCTCTTCAAAGCTGCTGTATTCTTCGCAAATCATTGAAGTGGTGGGTGATGACATGTCGTCAGTTGCCTCAGCAACGGTGCTAAACGTTGCACCTGAAGATGTTTGTGTTTGGTTGTCGTCTTCTTCATATCGCAAAGGAACGGCAGATGGGACACCTGTTGTGCGAGGTTTCTCGTTTGTATCGACTACACAACGTATGAATATTAGCATGTTGCTGAATATCTTGCGAAATAAGAAAAGGCACACATACGTAAATGGCTTGTGGCGGTAAACATGTGGAAGGATAATGGGAATAAGAAAAAGAAAGAAAAGGACACAATGACCCCACACACAATAGAAATTTATGGATGGCAACCCCGGTTCCCAATAAGATCCCCCTTTCTGCAATGGGAATTAGTAGACCGACAAAGAGGTAACCACAACTCGCTTTGACCGGGAGTTGCCGATCAAGTTATTGAAAACAGATCGGCTGAGTAGGGGTTTTCTTTACAATTCCGCGGTTAGAAAGGTTTTGATTGGGGTCGTGTGCACCAGTTTTCTGGACTAAATAGCACGTAAGCTTGACAGGGAGAGTTTTTCTTCCTTCCCGCTTTTGCCCTTTACCTTTCATATTGCAAGAGGGAAAATTTAGCCTTCATAGTACGTTGGATGGCTTTTTATCTTCTACCATCCAGAGTCTCCAAGTAGCTTTACATTATGCAATCATTTCACATTGGAAAAAAAGAAAATGATATTAATAGCGTCGTCTTTGATACCCTTGCCAAATGCAGACCCAGCGAAACAAGTTCACGTCTTCATCACTTGACATCATCGCTCTCTCATCGCTCTCTCATTCAACACGTTGTATGTAATACGCATGTCATTTTTATAAGTGAGCTCAATGCTACGATGATAAGAAGGATGGTAAAAGTGCATTCCGCGGAAATGATCCGGCACATGAATTGGGTGTTAGTTGAGCTTGGATGATTGTGTTCAGTATGACAAATGAAATAAACGAGCTGGTAACCAAAGATGCGCAACCACGTGTTGACCTTGATGGTATGTAAGAAAACACCGAGCCCATACTCAGGTTTGCTTCAGGGCACTTTTTGACAGGATCCACCATGTGGGGTGAAAAAACAATGACATAATGCAGACCCGCTCTCTCCCCATAATTGTGTTTGCTAGCTACCCATTAATGCAACCAAAAGGCACGATAGTTGAGATCCATCGTATGATATTTGTTCAATAGATAAGCCCCGTACCTGTCCTTGCGAAAGATTTCCACGATATGGCTTAACGCAACACCCATTATTGTATCGTGCCAAATAACATTTGTGTAAAAGCAGTATATTACTCTGATGCTTGTTTCCACATCCACCACTGTCATTCGCATCCTCAAGTCCCTTGCATCCCATGTTTGCATTCCAAGGAAATCGTTGGATTGTGTAACCTGATGGGATCTAGTACGTCGGTCATGTTTTGTTTTATTTGCAAAGAGAATCTAATGCTTCTTCTCGAGGACAAACTTGTAAGCGATAGCACCGGCAACAAGCAAAGCAGGGATGACGACACGGAGGAAGCTATCATCGAAAAGTGAGTGTGTGAGAATCAACATGGAGCGAGCTTTTTATCGTGTGTATAACTTACGATCCAGACTTGGGTTGCTCAGGAAGCTCTCCGGCGCGGATGACGTTGAATTTGTGGTTATCCTTCTTGGACTATGGGGAATCAAAAGCGTTTTAATGACATAAAGTGAAAGATGATCCATCATCGAACCACTTACAGCTTCATCCAATTCACCAATGAGGTACTTTTCGAGGATTTCACGAGCTTCGTCAGAGTGACCGATATCTTCAAAGGACTCAGTTGCATCCTTGCCTACCAGAAAAGTCCCAAATACCATGAGTCATCTCATATCCTATCACCTTTTAAGACTTGTATCATTACCTGCTTCATCAAGCAAAACTTCCTCGCCTATTTACGTTCAAAAGGAACACGTAGGATGGGAATGTGAGTGCAAGGTTCCAATATGTGGTGTTATAGTGTCCCTGTTTTTTGTAGTTTTCTTTACTTACCACCGGGATGCTATAATGACATGATAGTTTGTGAGCTTTTATATCTTCTGATAAGACGTAGTTGAATACAAATGAATAAACTGTACCTCTTGCACGAATTCAGTGACATTGTAGACCTTGTTGTGAACCACGAGCCAAAGGTCGTTCTTGGTGGAGTGCTTTGCAACTTCTTCAGAAGAGTAAACGGAAGCCATTTCGAGAGTGGGGAGTGAAGTAATGAGGCAAAAGAAGAAAAGAAACTATGCGCTGAGAGAGAGGGCTGTTTGGGGTCGTCGACTATACACAGATTTTCACGCACATGTGTAACCTACTGCAGGTGAAAAAAAGTGGATGGATGGGGATAAAGCCATTGGATGAAGTTCTTACCCGCTCACCCGGCCCGAGTGCCGACGGGGCAGATGACCGAAGCAGCTTGAACCGCGCTGTTAACAACACCTCTTCAACCCATATTCCCTTCAGCCTCGTTGTAACCACATGGTCAATCCTATCTGATGATAAAAGTCAAGGCACAAGAAGCTACCGGTCAATCGCTATTATGAATCCTAATAGCATCATCTTAATCAAAGTACGCCTTATTAACCCAGTACATCATACTATCTTGAGGCTTCTTGGACATCACGCATAATACATCATACTTGAAAGGTTCCCACGACACACATACTTCCTGAGCCATTCACTCAAAAAGATGTATTGTTATTGGTGGAACATGGGGATGCTTAGAACAAGCTCCTCGGGCGTTGTGGTACTACGAATAAAAGTGACATCCAATTGATTCCAAGCTATAGAGACGATGTTCGATTTGGCCAAGTCATATCACAAATTGCACTTGCATATTGAGAGAGAAAAAACTGTAAACGCATCCACTAGCTGGTAGAGGTAGAAGACATACAAGAAAAGGGGTAGCATAAGAGTAGTGATACTCGTTGAATAGGCAAGAGATGATATCATGTGGTTCTTCAAATTCTTGTTGCTATGATAAATTTGAGTTGTAATGTGCTTGCTGTGAGGAAGAGGATAAGATGGGCATTGTAATTAACGTATGACAAAGGTCCTTGAAAGACACCGGCTATTTCGGTCGAAGAAGGGAGCAGGATCGACGGGTATGACCATACTAAGAGGGAGTTTTGCATTAATGATTAGCCTTGTGTTGCGCAGATCAACCTTACTTGACCACAGTGATTGCTACATTGACATGAGAAAAATGTGAGCATTGACGGCTAGTTAGTGTGGAGGGAAACCTTACCATTGGCCTCCTGTAAGGTCAATGGGCTTCACAGTATTTGGCAGTGTCATTTTATCCGCAATTGGATAAGGAGCTAGCTTGGGATGCAGTGATGGCTGCTTATATACCTTTTAAAGATGAAAGCTAAAGGATCCTGTAAGGATAGGATAGATGGATCAGAACGCTATAAACATAATCAATCATGCAACGATGACTCCTCAATCCTTTTTTGTTACATTGGCGGTATTCCAAGGATTCTGGCGCGATGATCAATAGTGAATTGCCATAACATGATACTTTTGAACAATGAGTCCCACCCATTACCCTTAACATCGTTTACCATCCCATTGACCAACCTATGCACCGCGTCAATAATGCGTTAGCAAAGCTAAAAGGGGACGACTTTAAAAGAGAAACGAGATGCTGCAGTTGATGTACATAGCGATGCTGCATGCAAGTACTCCACGATTTGCCATGTGATATGCTATGTATCAATCTACAGTCAAGATCTTCAAATAATAAGGGGCTATGGTTAGAGATCTATTGCCCCACCCCTACCCCATCGAGCTATCCCATCTAATCTCTGATCGCTGCTGATGATGATGGGCCTATTTGACAAGAAAGTTTATTGCGCATCATTTTATTTTCAGCTCTGGTGGCTATTCGAAGCACTTTTTATTTGTTTGTGATGGATGCCCCCATAAAATGCAAAGCCTCTTTCCCCACATTTGTTTAGAGCTCATGACATAATAATGTGCTACGCATCGTGGGTGTGTCTAATGCAACATCTATTTGGTTCTTAAAAAGGCACCAATGCCCATAGATACGATACATAATGGGCTGCAGCTGAGACATTGCTCCATCACCTCCACATGCAACATGCATTCCCAACCCTTCACCATCCGCACACACGCACAAACCAGAATCGAAAGGATCAACAGCTTTGAGGATTGTTATTAGATACATTGTAGCTTTCTATTCTGCACCAATTGGACTACATGTAAGGCCCGTGAAAGTATCCGTGAGTGCACGCTCGTAAGCATACTTGGCAGCATATCCACCGGCTCTTGCTCGCTTGTTGTTGTGAAGATACTCGGTTGCCCTGTTGTATCATGATAAGTTACTCAAATCCCCCAGTTCCTTCAATAACCAACTTACGGATCATCATAATCGTCACGAATATCAAATCCAGTCGTATATTCGTATTGTAAATCAAATGGATCAAAGTCTGCTGCTTCCTGCATCTTCGTATCAACATCAGCATCCATAGACGCAGTAATCCATGCAGGCATCGCCATACGCGCTGGAGAGTTGGTTTCTGATTGCTGTCGTAAAGCAGATGATCGCTTCAACGTGATTGATTGACGTGTTGCAAGTACGGATTGCGCGGATTTATTCGTTGTAGCCTAAAGCAAGCCATATGAATAAAATATCCCATTCATATTAGCATGACACTTACAAGTTCCTTAATAATATCAGCCTTTTCTTGTTCCTTTTGCCGTCGTTCCTCTTCCAGTAACTGCAGATATTCTTCACGTTTTTGTTCCCGTTGTTGTCTTTCAAATTCGTCCTGGTAGTTCTGAAAGCGCTGTTCATTGGCCTGTCATTGATTTAGATTAGTATATCATCTTTTCTTTTGTTGTCATAGCGTACCATTCGAGCTTCATTGGCTGCAATGCTGTCTTTGTTCTCAAGTTCATATGCGCTGATCCTCGCTTCCGTTTCCGCCACATCAACCTCGTTCATCAAATTGAAGGCTATAAAGAAAAAGGTTGTTAGGAAACCCGTGAATTCTGCTATCTATCCGCGTATATGCTACTTACTGATATCCTCGACTTCCTCCAAGTAATCATTATAGAGACGTAATGAAGGGAAATCTTCGGGCCGCTTGTTGAAGCTATTATATACACATGAATCAGCATATCCATGACACAATGTAGTACCCACTTACACTTTGCTCACTCGTTTTCGTATCCGTACTTCCTTCTCGACTGCAAGATCCTCAAAGATTTGGGACATGAATTGATTCTTCCGCAGGATTTGCTGGCATATTGGGCAAGGTGCTGGACCGGCACTGAAAAGACGATCGATACACGACTCGCACCTAAGATTAACTTGTGTTAAACAACATACCAGCCTGTTACCAAGATCAACCTACATTTTGTGGAAGCATGGCGAGACAAGGAGCTTTAGATTCGGTGTGAGATACTTGTCACTCTTGCACACTGGACATTGAGCATCTTCCTCCTACATGCAGAACGTTAGCTGTCGCCATTCACACTCTATATACTCCTTGTTCTTGTACGTGCCTGATATGATACAACCGAAGATCCAGACTTTCCAATTTGTAGAGTTTGGTTTCGTAATGTGGACGTGCGATTCATTGTGCATAAAAAAAGAGAGAGAGGGGGTATTGATTGACAAGCGACTGCGGCACGTGGAATTGATTTAAATCACCCACCACCACTCAAACGGCCTACTTTTTGTAAACGATTCCCTTTCAATCCAGAGAGCAACCAAGTGATCCACATCTTGCACATATGAGTTGATGGTATTATGTAAAGCCCAATTTTATTCAGTGAAAGATCGAAGACTAGCATATGGGTAATGTGGATGTTCATCAAATAAACATGACAAAAGACAGCATTGCACATTGAATAAGATACGGGGGTTGGGTGAATCGCAAAGAGGGATACTTGTGTTATGTGTTCTTGATTGCTGCCGTCATAAGCATCCTTTATCCATGATTGTAAACTAGCTGCTGTATGCGTTGACTCGTGTATTCCAAGATCATCCATGGCTATACAACACCGTTCACTAAAAATATAGGCCCTCTTATCCATGCCATCCAATCCATCGTCATCCTCAGCCGTTTCCACGTGACATGATCCATCCTTCCTGCTGACGAGGTACAAAGTAATCAAATCGACATTCCAGAGTTTCTCATCACGGCAGTTGATTTCATCCGTCCATCATAAGCATTGCAAGTCCAATAAGAAGAGCCTCCGTGATCGCTGCTGATATGCCTCTTTTCCCATCTGGGCGTCGGTCTATCTCTTTCTTGGCATTTTCATTGCTGCTCAACCAGGCGAAGACTGCTTGCATTGCGGTGTACTTGATATCTGTCATCCATTGGAAACCATATGTATCAAAGCAAGTCGCTACACGTAAATAAAGCTGCTTCTTTACAATGGCTGTTTGCTGTTCATGATGTCAAAAAAGGTTGCAAGGCATGCCCTGCTGCAAGTGACGTTTGGGTTGTGGCAGAAAGTGGACGAGAGAGCGTGAGTTGTTGTAAAGTGACAAGGCTGTGAATGCTGTTTGAGACAATGGAGTAAAGACCTTGCTAACGGCAACTGCTGGAATGAGTGCTGTTACGTTTGATGGTGGTCGAGGATTGTACAAGAGAGGATGTAGTGTCAAAAAACGCGGGTGATGTAGTAGGCTGTGTACACGCCATGAAGTTGCCATTCAGCCAAAGACAATCGGATCAAGACAGTCGTAGGATTGACATGATGGGTTGAAGCAGGACAATCGTTTGCATGGAGTAGTTGTACTTGAATGGGCAACAATTGAGAATGGGAAGAAGAGGGAAGAAGGAGGGAGTGGAAGAGCTGGAAATTAAATAAATCAGGCACTGCCCTATAAATCCATGCACACTGTAATTAATGCATGACCAAGAGATTGCCTCACTCGAACCTCAAACTTCCACACAAGAAGCTCCTGAACATGCTGATCAACTTTGTCTTAATAAAGAACCCACACTTCATTCAAAGATTTTGAATGGGAGGGTGTAATGTAGGGTTTACTATGACGGACGGAATTTGGGAAAGCGCCGGATTTGTTGAAATGCCATTCAGTATGAATTATCTTGGGATTCCCCACTCTTGGACTTGAAACTTGGTGTGAAGGTTCTCTGAGTCATGCCGATCATCTCCATTCATTTAAAAAACGCATGCTTCATTATGATGTTTCAATGAATCGGGCGGCCCAAATATAGGACGGACGGAGCGCAAGTAGGG